>VMBQ01005574.1:22998-66434 GCA_007657795.1 Dreissena rostriformis | reverse complement strand
TATTAAAAAATAGATTTTACTCAGTGTTGAATCCTTTCATTCTGCATATGACCTTGGCATCCTTGTCATCAAATTCCCTGTCACAAATTGTCCCCCAGGTATCGTTGTATTCGATTTCAATAATACCAGAGTACGTGTTGCCGCCAACAAGTCTGAGTGGGGTTTCAGGTCCTTAAGGGTTTGCGAGATCGCAAAAATATGGTGGTTACAACTTAATGTTTGATATTTGACAATTTTAATTAATTGAACGTAGAACGAATTTCCGAAACTCAATAAATACTTTTTATACGAAACCAACTACAAATTCTGCAACGTCCGAATAATATTTTATTTTGTATATGTGTATTAAAATTTACGTCACATATACGTGCTATTTATTCATGTGTAGAGGAATTCTTAAAGTTGATACTAACGACAATTAACACCAACGTCTCGATCAATCGATTGACAATTTGTCCCGTTTTTCGTCCATGGGTACGATGCACATTCATCCAGATCCGATTCATTGCCTTTGCACCTCAACTCGTCTATAATCAGCGAACCAGAACCGCTGTCGTATTTCGCAGATTTATGGATGGTTATGTTGCTTGATCTGTGTGAAAACAGCATGCATATACGAATTGATTGTGAATTGCGATGAGAAATTGAAAAACATATGTAGACCAGTGATAAATCACGGGTTGGGGGTTATTCCTATTTCATTATGTCAATTAGCAAACGCTGATTGAATGCAACATAATCAGAACACACCGGCAATGTAAGGAATACATATACGGTGTTCATAAACCGATTATAAAAGTCATTTAACATGCTGGTGTCAACATCATGCAACACTTGAGTACACTTCTGTAGCACATTAGCATGTATTATTTAAATGATTCTAGATATGAATTTTTACTCCATACTATTCACCTTGGGCCTGCATATCCACCAAGGCTGCAAACAACCTGGGCGTCATTTTGGGTGAATCTATCAAAGCACACGGTTCCCCACACGCCTAGGTACTGGAACTCCACACGACCCTGATAGCCGTTTACGTCACTCACCAACCTCACTCTCTGGTCTGAATATAAACGCAATGAACTTGATACTAGCTAGCTTCTTTACGTACATAATTTTGGTGTTTGGTTAAAAAATGCACTATAAGAGCGACTACTGACTTACTGCTGCATTTCACTCCAGCACGTATGTTGTAATCTGTGTAGTCTGAGTACTGTGAACATTCTCCAGGAGCCCAGGGATAGTGTGTGTACACCCATGTGCGAGTTGTAAACTCGCATTGAGATATATCTGTTTCGTGGCCAGCGCAGTCCATTTTATAGACCAAAGCACTCTGTGTGCTTAAAATAATGCTTGGAACCCTAAACAAAAATAGATGTTATAAATTTACGTCACATTTATAACATTGTAACGCCTCTTGTAAGCCATCAATATAATTAAGAACAATGCATCTATAACGGTTAAGGACAAACCCCACTTTGAATCCAAGACTCTGGCAAACAACAGCTGCCTCTCGCACACCAAAGGCGCCACCACACATGGTATACTGCTGTCCGTCGAAATACATCTCAACTAGACCGCTTGCAGAATCAGGACCATCTAAACTTACATTTGTCTTGGATTCTACAAATACATTTCGAATTTAAAATGTTGTTATACATATTTGTATTACTAATATCAATAGATGGAAGAAATGTTGTAAAACGTTACGTACGGCAATTTATCGCCACAGTTGTGTCGCTGGCATTACACAAATAGTGACTTTTAGTCCAGGGCTCCGACATGCATTCTTGGACATCCGATTCGTTACCAGTGCAATTTAAATGTTCGATTACGAAGTTATAGTGTGAACCATATTTGTTATTCTTTATAATGGCTGCATAGCTGTAAACGAAAAATACGTTATACAAAAACCTAACTGTGGCAAATTAGCTATCGTACTGAAATACGTTTGTTAGGTGTATGTTGTAGTGTTCTACAGTTTAGCAAGCGATCGTTTATAATCAATCATAACAGTGGTACTGTGTGACAATTAATGTATATTGAAGGATAATTCTGGTATTCATGAAACATTTTAATTCGTATTTCGACCTTATTCTTTGCTCACCTTCCATTCGGAGCACCGATTTCGTTACAAATCACTTCTGCCTCTTCTTGATCGAACCCTTCCGAACAAACGGAAGCATACTGTGTACCATAGAGGTCTGGATCAAGGAAATTAACCCCAATCCAACCAAAGAACTTGTTCACTCCAGGTTCCAGAGTGATATGTGATTCTGCAATAAAAAAATTCATGTATTTATTTTATCAAAGTTTTGAAAAATAACGCTCGATTTATTACAACAACAAAAATCTGAAATAATATCACATAGGAACTAATGAAGTACATAACGCATTGTTACTTCACAAAGAAAGCCAGTAACTAAATATGGGTTTCATACGATAGGTTTAACCTGACGCTCATGACTATTCCGTTGAAATCCGTTGGAAAGAAGTAGCCGATAACTCATTAAGATAACAAATAATTTTGATGTTTGATACAGATATTTAACATTCTTTAAATAGAATGGCCATAACTCGTAGACTCGAAAGCCTAATGGTTACTATCCAAAACAATAATTTGTTGTTGTCTAGCTCAATTAAAAAAAAACACTTAATTTTATGTTTGTTCCTATTCGATGATTTGTACATTGATTGAACGAATATTTGGCCATAGCTATGTGTTAAACTCCGCGTTAACATCTAGTGTGCAGTATATCAAACCGTTTGTTCACCGGAACTGCTTGCCAGAGTAGCACCACTGAGGCAAGGAGTGATTGCGAATGATTTTGTTTTGTTACTTGTATTGTTATTACATACGCAATAACGCATTAAAAAGATCATGAAACTACTGTAAAATTAATACAGAATATTGTAAAGACTTAAATCAATTTAAGATGATTCATTAAAACAGTCAACAAGAGGTATGCAAGATTTGTGAAAAAACCATACGCTGTATCATCACTGTGTAACGGTAGAGACACGCCACTGTTGAACATAATATATGGGATACCAAAGGGGTTGAAACTTTAACTTCTGCTTCGGTAGAAACAAATGCTGCTCGAGCAGCATTTAAATACTGCTCGAGCAGCATTTTTTTCTGCTGCAGCAGAAAAAACCTGCTCGAGCATCATTTATTTTTAGATTATGCCCTTGAACCCGTGAGCCAATCAAATATGAGCTTACAAACGGACGACATAAGCTTCCTCTACGGAAACGAAATAGACCTGACAATAACGTTCTGATTTGCTGATGCCATAATCTAACAATAAATGCTGCTCGAGCAGGATTTTTCTGCTGCAGCAGAAAAAAATGCTGTTCGATTAGCAAATTGCTGCTCGAGCAGCATTTAAATGCTGCTCGAGCAGGATTTTCTGCTGCAGCAGAAACAAAATGCTGCTCGAGCAGTATGTAAATGCTGTTTGAGCAGCATTTGTTTCTACCGAAGCAGAAGTTAAAGTATCGACCCCTTTGGTATCCCAAACGATATATCATACTCCCATGGGCGGGAGCCAATACTTTTAATTTATGTCCTTGGTTTTCGTTGTTCATCGTTACGGAAAATGTCGAATGATTGACGACAATAAATAAGGGCCATGTTTAATTTATCTTATTAAATTGAAAAAACGTATGCATTATACTTGTATTATGGTAGTCTTTTTAAGGTTTGTAACTCAGTTTATATTGTTACAACGTATGCAATATTTAGACCATTTACTATTTTGACATACCTGTAAAGATTTTTAACTCAATTAAGATCGTGCCCAAACCGCATATTGTTCATCACTATTACCTATGGTTAATGTGAGTATCAAAAAATACGAAATTGGCGTACTGTATTAGAGTTTGTAGAGTTATACTTACTGCAATTAATCTCTAAAGGGTATTCTACGTTACATGTTGTACTCATCCAAGGATCAGAATCACATTCAGTTATGGACTTTTCATAGCCAGTACAGCGCAGATTCACGATAGTGAAATTCGTGGATGTCTTATTGCTGTACTGCAAGCTATTTCGGCTTCCATATCTATTTAAAACATGGAAAAGATAAATACTAACTTAAGATTTAAATCAAATGAATCCTTAACAAATGTGTGATTATTCGAAATACAAATAAATATAAAAGTCGGTAAATATTTGTATCCAAGTACAGTCAGTACATTGAATCTTTAGTTCAGTATACATAGAACTATGTATTACGTATATCTGAATCCTGCCGAGCGACAAATGACTGTTTCCACATTGTACGAATTCCCTATTGGACAAATTGAGGCGCTTATACCGTTGTACAGTACTTCAACCCATCCTTTGCTCTCAGATGGTCCATCGCGGAGCTTTACTTGTGCCGCTGTGTGTGCAAATGTAGATCAAATTAAAAAAATAACTTAAGCTTTAGAATTTGAAAGGTTTAATATTCGAAAATAAACTATGTTAGATACAACTAAAACATGCGGCTTTAATGCATAAAATATTTTATCAATATTATATTGTGTTGAGTTTTAATCATTCCTTCAAATTAATTTATAAAAGTAGTGGACATCGCCCATCCTCACTAACCGCAGCTTATGTTTAAACCCCGAGCGCTGGGACAATTGTATGGGACCTCGGTGTATCCTCTACACTGTGAGATGTCAACTTCGTCGCCTCTACATTGCAAGTGGCCTTGAAAGGAAGTCTTGCTTCCATTAACGGACGTTTTCGTGGCGTTTCTTGTGAAAAGATAATAAAGCATGTCCGTTAAGTTGTATACTTTCGCAAGCTTCATGTTATATCTACATTCTACATCATTTGTAAACTTGTTCAAAGATAATAACAATTAAATTACTATAAAACTATGAAAAGGACGTTTTACTAAACTAATTTTGTTATTTACATCTATTAAAAAAACATTTGACCCTAAGAAGTAAAAAAACCTAGAAAATAACATACTGAACATGTTTATGCCCCAACATACGACAGACCACGTGAGCATCATTAATTTCAAAGCCATCGTAACATGTGGTGTACCAGGTTTGCTGCACCCTCACTTTTAATACACCATGGATATACGGTTCGCCGTCGGTCAACTGGATTGCTGTTTCTGCATTAAACATTTAAAACTCATATCAAGTGTGGTTCACTGTCAGTAAAATATATATATATGCAATATATGCGCTGATAGTCTCGTAAAGCATTTATTAGAGTAAACGAACAAAGATAATTTCCTAATGCGATTCGACAATGACATTAATACATTTTCATAACATTAAAGGAAACAAAAAAGATCATACGGCAGTTTATCCCTAATTCCATTTCAGAATCTTTTGAAACCACTGTGCTCTCTGTACACTCAGCAATGTCAGTTTCATTTCCATGACATTTCAATTTACTAAAGACCGTATATTCATACACAAATTTGTTTCGAAGGAAGTCATTATCTGGCTTTTGATTAATATCTCTGAAATTACAGATACGTTTCTATACATTATTATTAGAATCATTTATTATTATTNTTATTGTAATTATTATGAAGAATATATGAAATATTCATCAGTAATACAAATATGATGAACAAATTTATATAATGAAAATAAATTATTACCGTGGAAAATCGTAGCCCAGTAATCTACAAACCGTCTTTATGGTGTCTGAGTCTGCAAACCCATGAATTGGATTTGACCTTGAACCAGTTCTCACTGTGAGCGTGCCCATGTGTTTCGTTCTTCCATTAACGAGAGACATATCCGTAGCTAAAACATATCAACATTCGTTTCGTGAAATGGAAAAATATTCCAGAATAACAGTGAGATTACATACACATAACTATACTGTTTCTTTTAATTCACCACACACGTCTCTTCGAAAAGCTTTGACAAAAAGCTATTTATGCAGAATAACATATTTAACCATTTTCATAACATTATATTACATAGTTAAACTAACGTAACCATTAATTGATATGCATGTTTACAGAATTAAAGTCTGTATTCATTCTTAAGTTTTTTACATTCAGATTTCAGTTCTCAAACTCAATACATATTAAAATTTGTCAATATTGGATAATTCTGCTCAATCCTGATCAAAAAACGTCTCCTTACTAGTAATGCGTACGGTATTTGAACTGTCCGTTATAAGTACAGGAACACATATATATTAATCTGAGTAAATTTACTAGACAGTTTATCACTAAGCACGAGTACATACGGCAGGTCACTGCCATGATGAGCGAACACGGTCTCATGGATACATTCCTGCACCTCGCTATGTCCACTTCTGACCCGGAGCAGTTCATTGACAAAGAATGCTTGTTGTGGGAAGTGACATTTGTTACATTCGTTAAACTAAAATAATAACGGAAATATATGTTACACACAATCAGAACGAATTAGAAATTAAGAGAATAGGAGTGCTTTTTTGAAAACGATATAAATCTACATCTAGACCATTCAGTCGCATGGAGTGAAACATTTCTTAAGCTTATAGTTGAACGGTAACTGTTGTTGTTATTTATATAAATTTAACGTTATGAGTAACTTTTTTTGCACGTTTTACATGGAAGCGAAATTTTGACTGCATACGCACTCCGGCGATAAATGTTGAAGTATTTTGGAAGAGTATTCATTTATAAGATTATTGTTGTTAACATTTAAGAAATTTTAGAATTATGTTTATTCTCAAGTGATTACCTGTTACTAAATCCTAACATTAGACACACTACACGTGCATTGTTCATGTTTTGTTCAGCTTTGCCGTTATCGAAACAAATATTTATCCAAGAGGAATTTTGGTATATTTCAATGGTTCCAGTATAAATTTTCGTTTTATTTGTAAGTCTTACAGGAGTATCTGAAAGGAGACAATTTAGGTTACGCTAGGACACATTTAAGAATCAAATAAATGGAAAAGTAAAGTTCTTATTCTAGGACAGATGATCATAATATGTTAACATTTAAATAACTAATATATTGAATCAATGTTAAATGAACGCAAATAAAGAAGCGCTGGACATAACACACTTCAGCAATCGGAAAAGGCATTATAGCCTTAATTCATGGAGCCAGCATTAATATACCTTTCATGTTGTTTTTACATTTTTGAAGGGCAAACCGCTGAACTAAACTTACTGCATCGAACGAAAGCTGGGTTTCCGCTTTTGCACTGTGTTTGATTCCAATGTGAAGCTCTACACTGCTGAAAGTCCTTTTCATCTCCAGAACATTGAATATCGTTCACAATATTGTAAGAGATAAAACCTGGCTGAAAGTGTTCTTGATCTACCAGGACGTGATTTCTTTATGAAATAAAGACTAATTAAATAAATAGACATTACCTCATTATGTAATTGACATGTCCATTTTACGATTTATAAATAAATCAAAGAAAGCCAACCATGCACAGGATAATCATTATATAAGATGGTTACAGTATATTTGGTGAAACGTATAAGTTGCCGTTCAAATGGTGTTATGGATATTTTACCTGGAAAAATTGTACCCCAGCATATTGCAAAATACTATTTGCATTTTTGCAGTAAAGTTATCAGTACACACGCTGCTAGTAACGCTTTTCTTTGTTATTTGAACAAAACCCATGTAATCGGTCAAACCGCCAATAAGTTGTATCGGGGATACTATAAAAAATGGATATCAAATGCAACAATATAATTTTTATGCAAACACAATTTAAGACATATTATTGCATTAAGTTTGATATGTATTTCACAACCGCTCAAAGTATTCATATTGGATAGACTTAATGAAAACATACTCACAACAATCAATTGCAGTATAATACGATGATGAACAGGAATAACTTCCCCAATCCGACGAAGGACACAGTGATATGTCGCTCTCATTTCCATGACACGATAAAGCATGAAACAGACCCGTTCCAGCATACAAATTGCCCAGGTATCTGGCGTCGCTGGAATGGACAGTTACATGGACATTTACAACAGACCCTAAAAGTACCAGTCAAAATATGCGCCTTCACAAATCAACAATTAATACACTGGAGGAACATACTAAAATTACCTCGAGAAGTTATATCCGAGTAGTTGACATAGTAGTTCAAGGTTAGCTTGTGATGTATAATCGCGACAGTAAGATCTCCAGGTGCCTTCGTAGAATATATCTACTCTACCGGAGTATCGTGTGGTACCTCCAAATAACCTCAAAGGTGTGTCTATTACAGAGCATATTGTTTAATTTTAAACAGAGATTACCATGCATCCACAAAAAACAATCAAAACAATAATTTGAACGTTCTGTAAACAAATCATATTAATATTATTTGATTGATCGGATACAAAAGAAAAATACACGTAATATTTAAGTTTTAAACATTTGATAATGTACACTACACACCTGGGACTCGACAGTCCACCGTCGCAACGTTCACTTTACCACAGTACGTGACATTCCAAGGGGAAGAAGTACATTCGGACAGATCGGATTCCTTGCCTTTGCACGAAACGTTGGCAAGAATTTGATGATATGACCCGCGTCCGAAAGGAGAATTCGGCAAAACAGAAGCGTTCCTGTGGACAAAACAACGAATGTGCTTTTATATCTTTATGTCATTGGCATACTACATGCCATGTTCATATTCCCAGCAAGATCGATATGAAATCAGGCTCGTATTTACCAATGTCTTATTCCGGCCTTTCTGCATACCACATTTGCTTCCGGGATATTAAATCCGTCAGCGCAAATAGTTCCCCATTTGCCTTGATGAAGGACCTCTACCCTTCCAGAGCGCGCACTGCTTCCGTTGACCAGGCGCACGCTGCTGTCTGTAAAACAATCACGTTTTTTGCTACAAAATACGCCGTGAAATGTTCAGAAATGATTAACCAACTAGTACGTGTAAGATGGACTATGGTGCTCCTACACTTATGGCACAATAACATTTCTTAATATATACCACCGCGTACAAAGTTCCATGGAGATAAATGCATTTATAAAGTTGCTCAACAATATTTTTTTATTTTTTTTTGCGGTACACAACGCCCAAGACAAACAAGAGCCTTACTTCCATTGGTGTGTACAGTTACACCGAAGACATTAAACTTTTTTGAGTAACGTGCTACCAAAATACGACAGACGAAGAAAAATGGGAGCAATATATCCAGCATGCATCCTTGAAAGTATTTTATTAAACAACATGTTTGTCTCAAATATTGTATTGTAGCACTAAAGGCACTTATTCAGCACGTTTAGTATTTTTACATTGTGTGACCATATAATTCCTAGTATGTAGGACAATGAATGGTTTTCATGACATCGGTATAAGTTACCAAACTGCTATGTTCTTAAAATACATTACAACGACAAGGTATAAACGGTAAAACTCACTACAGGCGATGGTTTCCGGCGTACAATATGACATAACATCCCAATGTTCAGATCTGCAGTCGGAAATGTCTCTTTCTGTTCCTCTGCATTCCAAAGAACCTATTCCTTTTTGATAGTCATACGTAGTAGTGACGATTTGGTACCCGCTATGAAACACGTTAAGATGATGAATGTCCCACACGAAAGCGAGTAGGATATAACTAGACAGTGTAAATACACTCCAAAGAATTAAGTATTGTTTGAGGATTATGCAACTATATGTGCTTATATTTAGAGTTAAAATATAAAGCGTGATTTCTAAACTCAAATATAACATGTTGGGTAAGTATCTATGGGCCAGTTATTGTAATTTAAATGTTGTAATCGAATGGGATGCTATAATAATCTGCATAAGATAAACACATATTTATCATAAATATTAGACAAAATTTAATATTAACTCCCAAACATTTCACGAAAATATCAACAATGTTCACACCTTCGCAAACTACATTTTTCTAAACCTAAACGCAAAGTGTTTTTCCACATTTTTCGAAACCTAAACGCAAAGTGTGACGGAAATTCAGACGGACAGACGGACGGACAGACAGACGGACAGTGCGATCACTATATGCCCACCTTCGGGGACATACAAAAATTGCCAAGCCTAAACTAGTTTACGATAAAAAGAGAGCGCCCATAATTACTCTACCCTTTGTGTTCAGATAAGCTAAAATATTGACACTCTTTCGAAAATCGTTACTTTTAAAACTGTTCACAGAAATTTATACATCACGAAAACTGAAATGGTATAAGTACAAATTTTATTCGCGATAACTAGGAAATTTATCCCAGATTATCTTATGCAGTAATGCGCACAAACTTCACTTTAACTCCTAATACGAAAGAATAGTTTTCCGAAAAAAAGCTAAACAATTTCAAGACAGTTTTGTGTTTATCAAAAGTTCATGAACAAATAACTGGTTGATTTACAATTAGTTATGTAACTATAGGTTTACACAAACAAACGACTTTATTATCTACTCCTCTACCATAAACATAGACAACATTAAATCATGAACTTCTTTATACAAAGGAAGCCTAAAATCAACCTGTGTAAATAACAATTGATACACACACTCCCTCTAACGCTTTGTTTTTGTATACGGAAATCGTAGTACAAATGCATCTGGTAAATTATATTTTATGTGTAATTTAATATAGTGTTTTAAAGTTCTAAGCATCACCTTTCTCATTGAGACCATTTATTCAAATTACAAACGTGGATCTTATTCTCCTATACATTGATTGAATTACAATTTATCGAATGCGTAGACGATATTAATACAAAACACAAAACACTATATAATGCAATATACGAATTTGTGCAAACTATAGCAAAATTTCTTTATCACGATAAATAAAAAATACAAGCCTTTGGTTGAACCCCAATTGTCTGCAAATAAGATCGATCTCGCTGCTGTCCATATAACTGTGCCTGCAGACTCGAATCCATGACCCGTTATACAAGACTTCAACACGCCCAGATTTGATGGATGTCCCATTATATAGGCGTAGTGTCGAATTAGGAGCTGTAGAGACAATATCAATGTTAACGATAAGGCAGGTTTTAATATTACATTTAGTGGCATAGCACTTGTATTGGATGGCCATAATTTATTAATAACGAACTATCTAGCGCGGGTAGAACAAGTTTTCCGCGCCTAACATGCATGTACGAGTAAAGAGATGCATCGCATGTCATTTTTTTTTAAATAAACGGCATGACTCCTTTGAGTTAACGCAGAACCTAAACTGTGGTAAAATAGTTACATGTAAGAAGCTCCAATATGTCGTAAAAGCCCTTTTTGATATGGCTTGGTTCAAGAGTATACACACGCGAAAACATGCTAACGACCGCAAACACAAAACGGCGGCGTAGTCCTACCTCGCCGCTTTGCTCTTGCTATATGTGTTCACGTGCACGGCCATTTTTTTGTATTAAATTAGAATTTCGAATGAAACATTTTTTTCGAGTACGCACCACAATTTATTGCAGCATGTCTACTGTTTGGACAGACGTCTTGATTCCATTTGTGTTGCGGCACACATCCTGATACGTCCGTTTCTGTACCGTTACATCCCAGGCCGCTTAGCAAGGAGAACACGCCACCGAGTTTGTATTGGTCAATAGCATCGTGAATGGTCGGTGTCCTTGAATCAGGACAAATTTAATAGAATATCATTAATTCAAAACATCTTAAATGTGCTCATGGACACAACGCAAATAAAGCCAATACTACGTAGAACTCGTTTTCAATCAGGAAATGCATTTCACTATGTCGTTGTTCAAAATTGATATGTGTTAGCATTTTTGAATTAGTTGAATATTTGGGAATGTATCAACATTAGGGTTTTCGCACTGTACTAAAAATGTCTTGGATCAATATTAACTGCAAATATAAAAATTCTGTTATTTTTTAAGTCTTAACAGACTGATTTGTGGGTCCTTTTTGTTTCGTTTAAACATCTCAAACATGTAAACTGTGTTTTGTTAAGAGCATAACATAACGTTTGATACAAATAGTGTGTATTATCTTATTCATGTTGGATTTGAGATGTGTGCTTAAAATGAATAGAGGCAAAACATCTTACTAAGGGCGTAAGAAAAGAGCATGTTTTTACAAAATAAATTCGAGTACACTCGACGGTCTGAAGTTTAAATGTAAAGTTAAAGAATAAGATGACATGAACAATGCTTTTGAGATAGTGGTATCAGGTTGTCTGAGTATATCACTGCAGAGAATACATTGAGATAAAATAATAGATCTTAAGTGAAGTATAAGAGCAGTTCACAAAATAATCAGATAAAAACGTCTTAGTGAAGTTGCTCTATATGAATACTTCGTTCACATCATTTACGTCATGCGATTCATCGCTATTAAATTACAATATTTTATATGTTTCAAGTATACTAACGTTGTTGGGAATCCAAGCATCTTGCACAGGACAACTGCGTCTCCCATCTTTAGGGTATCATAGCACAATCCCTTCCATTGACTTGGATACGAAACATTTTTGAATAAGTATTTATATCTTCAAAAATATTTAAAAGTGTATATACACAAAGCAATTTGAAAATCAAAGATGGTTTACAGTTTTTAAGGAGATACCGAATACAAAAAAAAAATCAAAAATTATGTTCAATTAGATTCACAATCTTTCAAAACTATTCAACGGCAGAAACCTCTTCAACTTTAAACGAATGACATTCAAAGTTCAATATCTATTTACAACCATCCCGTTATCCTATAATCAATTGTTTTGAACAGACATGCAAACTAAGCTTTACAAATATGAAAAATCTCTTTACAAATCTAAACAATCTAAAACGAAAAACGATTGTAAATGTAGTTGAAATTTGGGTATAGCCTTGGTTGATTCTAATTGTACCATTATTATACACATATTAAACGTTTAAATGCATGAGATTGTATTTTTTGTTTTCATCACTTTAAATTATTATAGCGCCTTTTGTTTTAATAATAATTTGTGTGTTTTATTTGATTGATATTAATATTTATTTACTTTGCGAATGTATTGTTTTTTTTATCTATGCAAATGAACATTTAAACAGTTACAAAAAATATCGCGTTTCAACAAACAAATCGAATTCTTTGAGAGCACCTGTTTGCCCTATGAAACCGATAAGCCTCACTTATTTGTGGCGTGTTCTGAGAAATCTGGGCAAAATGCTTGTGCGTAAAGTGTCATCCCAGATTAGCCTGTCCGGGACGACACTTTCCGCCTAAACTAGATTTTCGCTAAGAAGAGACATCATTTAAACGAAAAATTCCATAAAAGCGGAAATTGTCGTCCCTGATTAGCCTGTGCGGACTGCACAGGCTAATCTGGAATGACAATTTACACACAAGCATTTTGGCCAGTTTTCTCAGAACACGCCACATTTCTCTATAAAGGTTTTTGTTAGCATTAGATTAACTCTACGTTTATTATGAATTACCATCAATCGTGTGGTTAACCATATCATAATTATGTAAAAAACATGTTTATAATTGCGCGCCTCTAAATAACTTATACTAAATGTATCAAATTATTACAAATACTTTGTACCCATTTGATGATGTGAATGTCTCATATATTTCCACTCTTCCATTGAACATGGTCGTGCCATCAAGAATTCTCACGGGGGTGTTGGAATCTATTAATATAAACACAATACTCTGCATGACGATTCATATACTTTTATATACTTGAATGAATAATGCATTAACATTTTTATAAATGCGATAAAACATTTCAACGATTTGTTCATTTATACAATCGTTTAAAAACCACAACCGTACTTGTGCAGAGAAAACGCGTAAGTTAAAAATATATTGTTATATAACGCGTAAGTTAAAATTATATTGTTATGTAATGAATTCGTGAGTTGAATACAAATAAAAACCTACAGCAATTGATGCCCACTGCATTGCAAGGTAAGCTGACATTTGTGTGCTTGCAATTGGCGATGTCCGTTTCGTTTCCAGAGCAAGCATATCCATGGTTAATCAACTGCGCACCATTTCCAGCGTGAAAGCGTCCATCCATGTATATAGAGATGTTACTTCAATAGACATAGCATTTAAATAATATTTAATTATGGTATGTTCAAATGAGAACTGTAATAATGCTAAAATAACATGATAGTGTTATATAAATGTATTTCTACGTTTAAAACTAAATATTTTATAGTTTGTGTAGTAACATAGGAAACATTAAGGTTAACCAATTAACGTCTACATAGGAAATTGCTAACCTTATTTCAAATCCAAGCATGTTACATACGACCTGTGCCGTATTATTATCAACGTTATTAGAACAAACAGTTTTCCACTTCGATTGTTGGCGTAACTCAAGGCGACCGGAAAATTCGGTCGGGCCATCTGTTAATCGGAGTTCCGTGTCTGTTTGAAGTATAAACAAAACATCACTTAATTAAACCCTATAGATTAAATTGTTTTGTTAATTAAAAAGATGTTATATCACAATCAATTCATTCAAATAAAAACCTATACATGAATTTCAATTGTGCGGTTGCGATACGATGGTTTTAAAATGTTATCAAAGCAATTGATCATATGTTATTTACTCAATAAAACGTTTTATGTCTTCTAACAAGTAGTTTATTTCAGGTTTACATACTGCATTCGACAGCTGCATCCTCGTTGTGTTTACAGGTATTGCTTGTACCCCAGGGACGCGATTTACAGTCGGATATGTCGACTTCATTACCTTGACAATACATGTCATCGACAACTATTTGGCCTTGCCCTTCGCCGTAATGAGCCCCCGTCAATGATTTGGCGTTCCTAAATTCATGATGCAAAAATGTATATGCTTGTATGACTGGGATTGGTATCGTGAAAACAAAAATAATGTGAAACCAACGAATATCTTTTTTCAATAAATTAAACAGTGTAATGTAATAATTGTGTGACAAACATTTAAAATATATTCGTTTTTTTTTCTTTCTAACCTAGTGCCGAATCCTAGCATGCCGCAAATAACTTTGGCTTCCATGTCGTCGAAGTTGTCATCACAAACGGTCCCCCACTTATCGTTGTGTAGAACTTCCACGCGACCGGATTGCTGGCTGGTACCATTCACAAGTCGAATGGGTGTTTCTGAACAGAAAAACCATAAAGAACGTAGTAGTCCTGCGTGCTGGTACGTTTTAGCCATAAATTCATATGCAAAGGTCATAAACCCTATTTGTTCTTGTAATCTTACAAAAAGTCATCTATATTTTGCTTTTCAAATAATACATGTTGTTCTTTTTGTTCTATCGGCAATTGAGATAAAATACTCTCATCCATAATTCGTACTTTAGGATGATAAAGACATAATTAAAAAGTAGATTGGAAAAACAACGGTTAAAGTCAAATCGAAAGGCAAAATCGAAAGGCGAATTAATATGTTTTAAAAGGAAGTCAACTCACTACAATCTACTTCTGCAACAGTTGAAGCAGGGCAGGTGGTTTGTCGTTTGTGACACATCGATATATCGATTTCGTTTCCGCTGCAATTATACCCTGTTGAACTCATAGACGACCCATAAGCTGTCTCCCTCGCAGACTTCAAAACGGATCCACTGAAGTAGTACAAACATTAACGTAGTGTTTGAATCCCAAATACCTCTGTAATAGTACTAGCAAAACTCATCTAAAATGATGATTTACAATAAGAGTTTAGAAGCGAATTAGCGTGTTTAGATAATGTAATAACATTGGTTTTATGATTCTGAAGAAAGCATATAATTATATTATTTTCCAACTTACTTTGCACTGTATCCCAACATTTGGCATATAACCATAGCTTCCGATTGTGTGAAATTATCAGCGCACAGGGGTTGCCAAATGCCAGTTATGTTCACTTCAACTTGCCCGTCATGCGGTGAGGATCCGTGCGTAATGCGTATGTGCGTCTCTGCAAAGGTATTTAAAATAGTATACTATTTCTACGTGTTATGAACCTATCAAATATATGATTATTGAAAATCCAGAATCAAATCAGGACAGAAATGTCCTTTAAGCAGCCGCTGGTTTTTTGTTTAATGCAAGTGGGCAATTGCCTACAAAATTTATACTGATAAAACCTCATACAGACATGACGTTATTTCACGACGACAGTGTCATTTTACCCCAAAAAGTATTTCTGATTCGTCAGTCAAAGAATATGTTGTATATGAAAATAATGGTAATGCTTAGGAATGTGCACGATTAAATACTCGTTATGACTGTTCACAATGCCAAACAATATACATATATTTATTTTATGTACCGCGCCTTAAAAGTCTTAATATAAAATGAAGAACTATGATATTACGACAATCAACGCCAATATCTTCTGGGTGCGAGCAGTCAGTAGTTTCCCAGGCCTGGTGTGAACAGTCCGCAATGTCAGTTTCATTACCAAGACAAATTAAACTGTCTAGCAATATGTTCCCATGTCCCGGTCCATACACGGATGGTGTAATAACCTTTGCCGTCCTATGATTATAATATAAATGTATTTTTTTTATCTATGCATATTGAAAAGCATACTTATTTTTCAAATTACATTCATTAAAGTACATTGTATTAAAAACCAACTATCAATCATTATTTTATATTGAAAGTTCAAATACGTGACATTTTACTTTACATTTCAGCGAACTGTAAACTGGAACTTAAAGGTTAATTTAATGTTTAATTACTCGGTGTCCGTTAATCCGAGCATCTTGCAGACGACCTTGGCGCCATTGACTGTGAACTCGTCATCACACACTGTTCCCCATTGACCATTGTGCTCCACCTCGACGCGACCAGAGTACGGCGTCTTACCGCCCACGAGGCGGATATTGGTGGCCGATACTTAAATAATTTACGAAATTAAGAATTTAAAATATAACTCGATAAGTATATTGGCAAAAATGAATGGATAAATTAAGTTATAATATATAAATCTGAAATATTTGAACGAATTCCAATTGATACAATAGACGAACTTGGAACTGTTTAATTAAATGTTTAAACAGTAATTAATATTAAATATTCTATAGTTGATATTGATATTAATTGGCTGTCGACTGGAAAATAATTAAATAGAATCATACCTGTGTAACACTGCAATAAACCTAATACGGCAACAACAGCTGGCTTGACAAACATCTTTGCACTATTCCATTTCAATCATGAAAAATGTTAGCAACACTGCCTCCGATCCCCAATTTATATCTGACGATATGTTAAGTACTCGACCAATTGGATTTGAGCCCTCTACCATGGACTGATAACACATATCACATTTATAAAATGCCGAACCACATCTTCCCTATGATTTTGAACGTCGAACATGATCATGGTTTGTCAAGTTAATTTTACGTTTTTTTTTGGTTTTAATCCTAGAATTGTACATGTCTGTAAAGATGTTAATATATTTTGATCTTTGGGTGAATGATTATTTACCCGAGTGTGGTTTGTGATCATGTATTGTCGGTTGAACTTGTGGGGTTCGGCAATCCTACAAACCAGTTTAGACAAACCCAATGTTTTGCATCGTCCGTTACTAGGCATTGACCACAGTTTAAACGGTTTTAATGGTTGGTGTTATGTTGAATGTGTTGCCCTCTTTATGTATAAGCAAGTGTATAAGCATTTGCCATAAGTAAAAGACTAGCGGATAGTTACACATTTTTACCTGATGATAATGTCTCTTGAGTTTCATTTTTCCAATGTTTTGTATTGTAAGTATAATGTTTAAAAATATGGGTTTTTATTAAAGAGTTAATAATTGATTTATTAAACAGTATTGATTTGTGAAATACCATGGCACGTTTTTGTTTAAAATAATAACTATCACAAAAATATATTCACAGATATTTAGCGTCTATAGTGGTTTTCAAATACGGAATTTAAATGCTAGATTTATACATAGACTAACACCTGGCTAATGTTTGATTGTAATTAAATTAGTAAATATTATATGTGCAGTTGCAATATTAGATGCAATTATTTATTCCCTTCATAATTTACCATGTTAACGAGTTCATAACACTATTGTCTAAACTTCTATCTTATACCATTATTTATAAATTGTATAATGCATATATAATGTAGGTTTTGAGCTTGTATAAGCTTTTCTGCTGAATAAATGTTGTTGTTGTTGATTTGCTTGTGTTTTAGTAGTCATATTTGTTTTTTTTTTGGTCTTGTTACCTGTATAAATATATCTACACTTCAGTTTTTGCGCTGATTGAAAATAATGAAGATGACATGACTTAGCAAAACTTCTGCGTTTACGGTATATTGAGATGTAAAAAGAAGTGTTGAATTTGTAAAAATACAAGTTTGGATGTCGAGAAAGATTAACCATGGAGTAAAGCTTCGTCAGAAAATACCTCACGAGTGGTAAAAAACGTATCGATGAAGTTTTGAAGTATTTATAGGTTCGATACACGTTAAGAATTATCCATATTATCATAAGCGTTATTTTCTATCAAATTGTATTTTTGCTGCTCAACTTGAATGGATTTTTCGTGATTTGTTTACATTACAAAGTACGTGTCATGGCAAACCATTATTTCTTTGGGCATTGTAGATAATAAAGTAACTCAAAAAGATAAAATTCATTTAATACGTTCAATGTCTAAGGACATGTGAGTACGTGATAAAATGAATTTCCAATTGTTGTATGTGTGTGTGTTTCATTCTGAAGTATCCTTACCGATTGATTTAAGTGTTGTTATCAACATTGACCACAGTTCAAATCGTTGAAATGACATCCTTTGAGATTAAAATATCTTGTTTAATAGTGATAAGTCTTTTTTATGTAGAAATTTGAAAACTGATCTCAGGCTTAGATGCATTTTGCCAAATAAATTTAAAGCAATACGGAAACTTCCTGTTTAAATAGTAAACAAAAAAGCTATATTCACAGTTTAATGTTGTAAATCCAAGCGGATGGTAACACTAGTTATTTTTTTGGTGATGTCTCTGGCGATTGTTCTGTCTTATATTTGAGTATCATCGTTTTCAGCGAACTACTTATTCGATTGATTTTCTTCATTACAAACTGCATGTCATAGTTTGACTATGGTTTTGTTGCGATTATAGAACGTTGTGTTTACGTTCACTTCTGGGTGTTCTCCGGTACAACGGAAACGATATCATACAGGAAGACTTTGAATATATTCAAATAATTTGTCTGTTTTAGCTGGAATTGCACACAATCGTTTGTTGTTAATTTGTTTAACATTCTGCCTTTGCTATCCTTTGCCATTCCTTTGCTATCAGATATTTGCTTATCAATCACTTATTATTAACTAATCTGCAATGCGGAACAGAAATGGCACTTAAAATTAATACAACAAAATAACGTCTGCCATGGCTGCTGCATTTCTAAAGGCCCTTCATACAAACTATGTATATCTCTCGTCTTTATTAATACCACACACATAGATCTAAGTCGTCATTCAGATTATAATCGAACACTTCCTGATTTGGTAACTATCCAAACACTACATTGCACAATGCAAAAAAAACCCCACATTCTTACGATAGCGAAAAGATTGGTATTTTAAAGAGAAAAGGTGTATGATCAGGTAATCGCCGTTTGCACTCTGTTTTAAGATAAATGCTATAACTATACTGTAGCTTACATCAGCATTTTAAAACAATACAATCACATTATAATGAAGTAATTTTAACTTTAGCTTTGGCAAAATTAAACAAGATACTCGTATATTGAACGTAATCAAATGTTTCGTTGCATTTATATTTTAATTTAGGTGGACATTTAATCAGTGTAGAAAATGAATTGATATTGCACTTTTGCATCTTCGTGTCATGTCTTCAACCACACAGGTTTATCATTCCTCTAATGTATAATGGCGTTGAAGACGGAAAAACTTATTTTTGCCCATGCTCTGTAAGGTTCTCGGCCATATTGATAGCCGCAAAGTGGTTCAGAATTGGATAAAATATAGACTTCACTATCGATCTTAATCCATGTTTTATTAAAATATTAAACAAAAAATATTTGTAAAGAAGAGTTCACTTATAGACAGGAAATAATTGAGAACTGAGAAGACAGTGATGATCTATATACAAGACGTACCAAGTTTTTAAAAGGGAGGCGAGACTAACAATTTAAACAATCACATTTCGAACAGTCTGGGCCGAAGAAGCAATGCAAGTTAGCCACAGTGCCAGTTGTCGAAAGTGTCAGACAGGTTTCTTCCTTTCCAAACGAGGCGCGCCAGGAAACGGACTATTTCTTATAAATTAGCATTTAAAACAAGTTGCCTTTAAAATGCACGAATCGCAAATAACCAAAACCACATTGTCCTTGAATTTATTCGTTACATTAAATATATCCGCAGTAAATGTTTTTTTTTTACATACAATTTAAACAATTAAATCGGTGAAATCTAGTTTGAACAAACACGTAAAACGAGAATCTCCTGGTGTCGGTCAGTACAGGTGTAAGTGGATTTAAGATATTGTCTGTCAGCTTACATAAGCGTTAAACGGGATTTTATCATATACGAACTGATTAAAAAGCTGCTCATTTATCACTTCAATAAGCAACGTGCGCATAAATTTACAAAGACGACAAGCGCCGCCCATGCCAACGCCATATCTGACTCGTCTGAGATAACACTGTTGTAACCGTCACGAAGCACTTGCGAACTGATAACATATTTTAATGAACTTTCCGGGTTCAAAGTGATTTGTCCGGCAAGTGAAATATATTATTCTGTGAGATGTAAATTACAACGATAAATAGTTAACTTTTTCAAGACGTGTATGGGGAACTTTCGAATTTCGTTTGATATACATTTTGCATATAATAAGCATATACAAATAGGATTCTCCCATGTGAACATTTATATGTTGAATTTATACAATAAAGATAAGTTTGCAATTCACTCGTGTGTCCAGCAAACCATTATCCAACGCAGATCTTCATATCGTAGACATTTAACCGACTGGGGCTCTGCATTATATAGACACTCATCTCACGGAGATTGACATTACATTAAATATCCAACGCCGATCTGCATTATATAAACAATTATCCAAACGCGGCTCTGCTATACACATAGACAGTTACCTAACCTGGATTTTTATTACTTACAAAATTTTCCAACACGGATCTGAATGAATTCACAAT
This sequence comes from Dreissena rostriformis, assembly GCA_007657795.1. Lineage (NCBI taxonomy): Eukaryota > Metazoa > Mollusca > Bivalvia > Myida > Dreissenidae > Dreissena > Dreissena rostriformis. The sequence continues at coordinate 45,359 of VMBQ01005574.1, read as the reverse complement.
TATCCTACGCGGATCTGCATTACATAGACGATAGCCAAACGCAGTTCTGCATTTAAAAGACAACAGCCCATCACGTATCTGCATTACGTAGACTATAGACCATCGCAGATCTGCATTACAAAGAAGATAGCCCATCGCAGATCTGCATTACGTACACAATTATTCAACGCGGATCTGCATTACATACACAATTACCCATCGCGTATCGATCTGCATTACATAGCCATTATCCAATGCGGATCTGCATTACATGGACAACTATCCAATACGGATCTGCATTATTTACACAATTACCCATCGCGGATCTGCATTACATACACGATTACCCCTCTGTATTACTTAGTCATTATCCAATGTGGATCTGCATTACATAGACAATTACCCGTCGCGGATCTGCATTACATAGACAATTACCCATCGCGGATCGATCTGCATTAAAAAGCCATTATCCAATGCGGATCTGCATTACATAGACAATTACCCAACACAGAGCTGCATTGCATAGACAATTACCCATCGCGGATCGATCTGCATTACAAAGCCATTATCCAATGCGGATCTGCATTACATAGACAATTATCCAACTCAGAGCTGCATTACATAGACAATTACCCATCGCGGATCGATCTGCATTAAATAGCCATTATCCAATGCGAATATGCATTACGTATACAATTATCCAACGTGGATCTGCTTTACATAGACAATAACCCATCGCGGATCAATCTGCATTAAAAAGCCATTATCCAATGCGGATCTGCATTACATAGACAATTATCAAACACAGAGCTGCATTACATAGACAATTACCCATCGCGGATCGATCTGGATTAAATAGCCATTATCCAATGCGGATCTGCATTACGTATACAATTATTCAACGTGGATGTGCTTTACATAGACAATTATCCAGCGCGGATCAGTATTACATAGACACTTATCCAACGCGATCTTCATAACATAGACTAGTGTACAACACGGATCTGCATAACATCGACACTCATCCAACACTGATCTATATAACAGAACAGAACAGAACAAATATTTTATTTCACTTAAGCATATAACAGCTCATCGTGATGATTCAGAATAATACATGCATGCGTGAAAATTGTTCGAAATCAATATATAAATAATCAAAGCACAGATAACTAATAACAGATTTGTATTATACAATACAAGTTTACCAAAATGTTAACTAATTATCCGATAGGTGAAAACAAGTATGTGTGAGAGTGTTTTGTGTTAATATAAACACTGCTCTTATTTTGACATATAAACAACATGTGTACCGAAAACAGTGGTAACAGGCAACACAACATATGCATTCAGTTCATTATAAAATATACACAAAGGAAAAAATAGACGTTGAGTCAGGTAAAAATAAAATTATCTCTTTTTTTAAAGCATATTAAACAGTAAATAGCTAACTTCCTAAGCGTTCCTTTATTATTACTATTCAAAAGTGTCAAAAATTTGTGCATACTTGGTCTAACTGAGAAGTATGATGATATATATTTGGTTCTTTCCTCTAAATAAAACGGACATTTAAGTATAAAGTGATATTCATCTTCTAAATCGTTTAGATTGCATAAAGCGCACTTTCTTTCGTTCCTGCTAATGCTATAATGTCTTCCTGTTTCAATTAACAAATTATGCGATGATAGGCGTATTTTAGCAATGATGTTTCTATGTTTTTTATTGTCAATCACATCTAAATACAAAGACCTTTCAAATACAGGTTTAAGTTCTTTATACAGTATTAATGAAGTTGATGAATCAACATTAACTCTCCACTCAGATACATACTGGTCTCTGAGTCTAGTCTTTAACAAAGGAATAAAGCTTTCAATAATAACTGACTCAGGAAACAACCATACATCTGTAAATCCTGTTTGGTTCAACATCTTGCGAACTTTGGAGGACCAATTAACAGTGTTATTTTGTGTTTCAATTTCTAATCTTTGCATATTGATGACAGTAGTAAGAATACAGTTTCATTGTTTCTTTTGATGCAGTTTTAAAAAATATTTGATAATTCTTAGGTATCTACCAATGTATAAAGGGAATCGGCCAACTTCAGCATAAAGTGACATCGAATTTGTTGACAGTTTTACATTTAACAGTCTTTTACAGAACTTTCTGTGAATACGTTCAATATTAGTTGCCGCAATAAATCCCCATACTTCGCAATTATAATTAAGGATTGACAAGACATATGCATCAAATAACTTGAACATAACATTAATTGGCACTGTCTATAACGTAGACACTTTTATAACATGCTATACCCTGTTTTCAATGTAATACGGGCATTACGTATTTTTTTATTTACACATGTGTAATACAACATTTTTAAGCGTTTTCATTGGCTACAAAATCAATAACTAACCATTCGCATGGCGTTATTTTGGTGAAATGACGTCGTCAACATGAAATGACGTCACGATGGTAAACAACATTTAGATCAATCATTTTTGTTTGGTCAATTAAGATGTATTTTATTTACCTTAAAAGCATGCTATAAAAAAGATCTGACACTCGTTGTCATATCATACCATATTTTGTTAGACTCGTCCAGGAAATTCGTTAGTAAGCTCGATTAAGGCTCGCTTACTAACAGAATTCCTGAACTCGTTTAATAAAATATGGCATGATATGACAACTCATGTCAGATCCTATATAGCCAACACGGATCTGCACTACATAGACACTTATCCAACACTGATCTGCATAGCATATAAATAATTCAAAATGAATTATTTCACATTTTTCTGTTTCTCAACTATAATTATTTTCACTCGTAACAATTGTCCCCAAGACATATTTACTCAATGTTCACGAGTTTGTCTAGTTACTGAGTACAGTATTACTATATCTGGTAGTCACTTAGCCAGTAGGCAAGCATTCTTTGTATTCATTGAAAATGGACTTAAAGCCCACTTCACTAACACTATAACCATTTAATTATGAAAAATCGTTTCTTATGGATATTTTACCAACTAAGAAAGCAAAAACTCATTTAAACCCGACGTATTGTTATCATTTGCAGATTATTAATCGTATTCTTTGAATAGTGTGTTATGCCTCTGACTTGATCGATTTATCTGCAAGCGTATGGTAAAGCATGTAGTATATTTCACCAAGAGCTTTTGAACAAATTATACATAAATGTTTAATTTTGACAAACGAAATAGTGTTAAGTTAAAGTAACCTCATTGTGCTTCATAAGCACTGATGCCGTTTAAGCGTGGCCTTTTTTTTAGGTGAATAGGGATGGCAATGAAGAGATCTTATTTTTTTTATAGCCGAACATGCCCTCAATACAACAAAAAACAAACCGTGCTGCATAAAAAGATACTAAACTTATTTATGAATATATACTTGTAAATTCACCGCACGTCAAATCAGGCATTTCAGGACAGTCACACGACGTCGACCTTTTTACAGTATGCTGTTTAATTAGCTGACCGAATTAAACGCATTAAAACATGCAATTATTTGTCCAGAAAAAAACGCTGTAAGAATAAAAATTCTTCATTGAGAATCAATGAACCTATATTAATTAACCTTAATTAAAAAGTGTTGAATCTCAAACATTAAAACAAGTCCAAGTCCAAGTCCAAAATGTATTGCATAAACATTATAGAATGTCAAAGCACAATAAATAATATCGACATGGAGAAGTGCAAAGTCAACATAACATACAACTAAGTATTTATCATCACAAGGACAATAGTGAAAAATTACACATATAGTTTTCGTAAATGAAAAAGTAAGGTGAACTCATAATAGTAAAAAAGTATATAAAGAGTAAATTATTAAGTGTCTAATCATTCGATACTCTACTCATTCTATAAATGATATTTAGAGGAAGGTAACACTTTGGATGTATACGTTGTTAATTTAATTTAATTTATTTGTCATGTTTGTTAACACAATCTAGTTTTATTATAACTTAATCAATATAAAGCTTTCATATTTAAGAAAAATATCTAAAGGACATAAGTTATTTGTTATTTTACAAAAGCTAAGGGAAATATTTTACGAAATCTTAAAGACAAAGTAGTACAACCTTAAGACAAAATCTGATTACATTTTGGCATATATAAGAAAACACGATAATTAATCTGATTATATTATAAAAACATATAGTTAACACACAAGCAAAAAAAAAATGCAATCCATGCAGCAGCTCTTTTGTTCCGCATCAGTTTTCTGATGTCATTTATCAATGTCATGATCTTCCCATGCAAATGTTACAGCTTCAGGCCAGCGTTGAAGTAACTCGGTCCCGATTGTGATAATCCATCATTGCGTTGTTGCTCATCTTCCCTCTCACGTCTCATAAAAATAGAATTGATAATATCATAACATATATCTTATTTAAGAAAAAAAGTAACACATTATTTGTAAGAATTATTTATTAAGACAATTCACACTCTCTATGTTATATCAACGAATAATAGGCATTTCAATATTGGAAGATTTAAATTATGGTCGCTGTATTGGAATATCTCACGACCTTTTCCTTTCCATTGTATTGCCTTCTGATGGGATGTATACTTACCTTTCATGCCGATTAGCAGTACCGACATTTCCAAGGTTTTGTTCACTGGAAGGCTGGGGTGCAGAGAGGTTATCTCGTTGTGTCTTTAAATCATCTGAGGCATGGTCCTTGTACACCGACATTTCTCTTACATCGTGGCGTGTGTTGGCAGGTAGCTTGTGATCTAGGCTGTCTAAATCCCTTGATTTCTCGGCTTTCTTCTTACACACGACGACCAACACCACGACGATAATTAGAAACAAAGCACCACCGACCACGGCAGAAACAACGGTGATCAATTTGGAGTCACCGTTGCCAGCTTTGGAAATGAAGACGATGATGCATGTTATGAAAATGTTCACTCATATTTTATCAAAACAACTCATAAATGGTATCATACTTCATTTACTTACTTTTTGTACTGGAAAGCTGACATGAATTAACAAATTGCAAACTTATTAATTGCACTGTAAAATTTAATACTGTGGCGTATGTTATATACACTAACAGGTTCAATATGCAATTACCTTCATTGTTTGACTTGTTTAAAATATTAACGAACATGCCAGTGCTATATTGCTATAACATAAATAATAAACTTATCACATATATTACCCTCATCCGAAACTATGACTTCTGATTTTTCTGCAATTGAAACCAACATAGAGTCACACATAGGCATCACAAAGATACAAAAATTGTATAACTCTTTCCATACAGACACAACAAAACAAATAGTACGCACAAATACATTTAGACAAATATGCAATAATATCGGACATCCAATACAACTTGTTATGTGTATAAAGAACGCGGAAGCCCAAATATTCACGTGGCATACACAGATGCGCAAGGGAACGCTCCAATCAGTATGCATCGAACGTTTTCTGTAGGAGTTTAACTTTTTGAGCTGCACGGACACAAATTTCAAAAAAACAACATTTCAGCCATATTCCAATTAATATCGGGGTAAAAAACCAAAAACACCGGGTTAACAAGTTCACAACCGGATGCATATGCTTATAAAGTATTTCCGCTCTAACATGTATCCCTTGAGTAACGTGAAAAAAAACTTTGACAGATGAGCGGACAAAGTTCCCGCTCATGTCAGTTTCAATTTGCGAATAACAAAATAAAAAGTTATACACGTACCACAACTGTTTGAATCAGATTGGTTTTGTGAAAAGCCGGGAATGCAGGAGCATCTGACAGTGTCGTTCAGAACTTCACATACTGAGTTGCTTTTTAATTTGCAAGCGTCTGGTTTGTTGCAATCTATACACCAGATATACATCAATTTTAATAAATGCAACATATAAAGTGTGCCAGAGTTTATTTTGGTTTATGCTATGCAATATAGTGTGTTCTTATTTATATACGTAATTAAACATAATATTGATCAGGTTTCTCCAATTTCAATTTAGTCGTTTTTTCTGCCATAGCAAAGGAAGTCAAGTTCGAAAGAATAATTGGCAGACGAATTACACGCCTTAAGACTGACGAATAATCAGGAAGGAGTTTTATTCGCCTAACATTACTTTAAGTTGTGTAGAAAAAATGTACTTGTATAAATTGTGGATTTTTAAATTTATGAATTACGTACACAAGAAGACATTTATAAGCATATGCACATACTAATTGACATATGTGTTCTGTGTCTATAGAGTGTAAGTTCACAGACAGTTAATAAAGACGAATGTTCCACTTATGCATGAGACATAATTATAAGTTATAAGTTATATACCAAATATAGCTTTGCTTTATAAATACATACCTAATTTAACTGCTGACTCATAATGCGTCCATGATGATTTACTGACAGAGGGTTGGCATATCATAGTTTGTGAAACATGAAGGGTGTTGTGGACGTAACACATTCCTTCGATGAAGCAGTAATCGTCCTGTGTGCAAACGAACGAATGGCATATACATTTAATGATCAAGAGATGTGAGTATTCCAACGTGATTGTACGGTTATCTTAATATCAAACGTTTGCCATTATACTGTTTTCCAGTACATATACAAAAACATAATTTGTATTACCTTCAATGAAAATGAATACAGCCATTCTGTATTGTTAGAATGTGCGTACGTCTGACATTCCGTGGTGTATATGTAGGCTAACCCTTGTTTTTCGTCATTGTAGTTTAGTCCGTCGTTGCTTACAGATACATGGAAGCCCGTGACAAACCTATTATCAGTCGACCTCCTTTGCCGTATTCCACTTAGAGGACAATGGGTTTCAACAATAGTTTCCGCATGACCTGGCACTTCTACTGTACTATTATTGTGTGCATTCCCATCTATATCAAACTAAAACAAAACAAGTTTTGCAAATGAATACATTTCAAACCGTTCAAAGGTAAATGGGATATAACAAATCTTAGAAAGCTTTGTCTCGTTCCATACCGTCGGAACTTGGAAAATAATAGTTTCAATGTGAATTATGAAAGGCTATAATATAAAAATTGGGATTTATAATAGCAAACGAATCGGACATGATACGCGGCAAATCAGGGTTAACAAATCTAGAACATATTGATTTCAAATTTACATAAAACGTTTTCAATCTGCAAGTCAGATTGGATGTTGTAAATTCGCCACCAAAGACGACGATCTGAGAACAGTCAGTCTTGTTCTGGTCACACAGTCCATTATCTAATACTCCAGATATTGTTGGTGGTTTTGTAAGATCAATCGAACAATCAACCGCACCGAAGCCTGTGTTACAATTACACGTTCCTGCAAATACACAAGTGGAGAAAAAACTGAAGCGTTTTTTAATATGTTGTTGGTATATTTGTGCCCATACACGAAGATCATAGACGCCTAGAGCATGGCTGAAGGGGGGAGTACACTCTCACTTCATGAATACCTATATTATAAGACTATAAACGGCAATGATACCATAACATATGTAATGTTGTTGTCCACTTTAATTGTAACTTCGACAATGCAGAAGAGTTAACAACTTTTAACGATTTAAGAACAGTGATTAACGCAAAATATTGTTATATAAAGCACGATTTGGCAGGATAATATACTCGAAAGACGTACCGTTGATGCAATTGCCATTTCTACTACAATTGTTCATGCAAAATGATTTTTCTATCCTTTCAGATGTTTTCAAAATTTCCTTCAAAATATTTAAATCGTCGAGAGACGGGGGAGCTACAGTTGTAAACTGTGTTGTATCTACGACGGCAGTTGTGGTATTTTGTTCGGCTCGTTTAATGAGATCTCTTATGACAGTATTATTGCGACGTATCTCATTTTGACACGTGTCCAGCATCGACTGCTTTGTTATGGATATCCAGTCAGATGAATTGGTTATCTGAAATCAAATAATAACATGACGTCATAACACCGAGATCCAATCGATTATATAACTTTATAATAGCTTTTAAATCATGTACAAGGTGTTTCACTTACTGTCTGGCCGTGTGTTGGTTCGTCCATCCGTCAGTCCGTCCGTCCCTAAACATGGGCACTACGATTTTTAAAAAATAACTAAAAATACTTGTATGCTTTTAAACGGCAATGCTATGATTATGCACGGCATTTTGAATTGCTCCGGAGGTCAAGCGGCAGGTCAAACAAGTCTTCATCATGAAACTAAGTCCATATTTGGGTTTTAGGTTTAATATTTGTTTGTCTCACAATTCACTTCCCATGTTCATATGCCGGTCTGTCTCTCACCAAACACTGATATAACTCTAAATATACATAACATTTTATAATAAAATTTGGTATACATACATAATGATGACTTAATTATGCATGACCCCAATCTCTTTAAACTCTGATATCAGGTGACAATTCTTAAAACTATAATAACATTACAAACAATAGAATATATATAAAGGACATAAGGCACACAAATGAGACTTGGTATACAAATGAAGAGTAATGTGCTGTGAATGAAGACATTTTTTACACCAAGTCAAACACATCTGATAGGGCTGAAACAATTGACATTTGATTTTGTTATGAAACATAACACGTGTTCATACAACGGGCAATATGAAGGTAAGGGCACTGTTTATACAATAGTTTTTGCTTAACCGTTTAGGGGACTACTGCATTTTTTGCAATACTGTAATCGTCTTATAAAAAAATAAAAATTAGAACACACTCTTACCATGATATCCAATACGCAGTTTTCCATCGAAACGTTTGTATGGGTATCCGGAATTTTGTTGCACATATTCTGTATAGTATTTAATTGATCCTCGCATAATCTTTGTGCATCATCCTTTGACCACATGTTTGCGCTTCTCTGAATGAATATATAAAACGTTATAAAAGACGTTTCGAACTTATTTACTGGTTTAACTGTTTTGTGCTAAGATGCGACACAAGTTATGTTTCTGTAAGGTTTGTTCAAATGACTTGTTAAGGTACTTACGCGGTATTTAATATGTGGTCTCTGATTCAAAACAGCAATGTTTACAAATGGCTTTCTTGATGTTCTTGTCAACGACCTTGATGGGCGGCTGTCGATGAGTTCACCGCAGCTATGGTAACCAGCAAGAGTTCCGTGAGAACACCCAGTGATACTACTATCACAAGTATGTGCACTGTTTCCTCCAGTGGTTTTCTTGCAAGTACAAGTGGAAAAAACCCATGGCTTAAAGTCCTTTTTGTACACATCGCTGGAGAACAACGATGCATTTCTTAGTACTGTCCAGTTATGAATGAATATGGACTCATCGTCAAAATCATCAGAAGCATTGTCATTCAGAGATCCACATAACCCACAACTGGTGCCATTGCTGTCTTTAATCGACGGATTCACAGAAATGTCTAATACTCTACCGCCGTCTTCGCCCATAAACGGTGCACTGTCTATTCGCGCCCTTACCGCAGTGCCGTATGGTAAATATATCTTCAATGTTCAAAAACGGAATAACATATGGGTAGTCAAAAGGTAAATTAAATACGTAATAATTATTTTTTACTATGTATGCTATCAAAAAAGGTTACCATATATGTATAGTCGTTTTCCTTTTTCACTGTCAGCGCCTTATCCCAGCACTGCCTATATCCAATGTCGATGTATCCGTTACACACGTTGATGACGTAGACGTCACGTCCGGCCCTAACAGCAACGCCGCAATTACATTTCGCTGGACTGTGTCCATCAGTACAGTTGGCTATTCTATGCTGGATCTGAGCGTGTCAGATGAAAGTTTACGTTAGACCTTGCTAGTGATCTGTGGCAGTGGTATGATATATATTGGGTAATTTTAAGTGAAAAAAAACAACATCAATGGGGGGTTTATCAAAATAGATAAGACGTATTTTAAGCACGAATACCTATGTTATGTGATATTTTGTCGTATTGCCTACAAATATATTGTTTACAGTACTCCGCTAATTTTCTTATGTTCAACCTTGCATTGCAACATTGATTAAAGTAGATAATTATTTATAATATACATGTATTACGTCTTATGAATGATTTTTTTATGTATATAATAAATGTCACTGAATTAAGCGTGTCCATTACATTACCTCGACATTTCCAAACAAAGAGTGTTTGTACAAGATGTAGTCTCCTTCTTCAGCGTGATGTTCATAGGACCTGCAATGCATCCCGACATCGATACGGTATGAAATATATCCGTGTTTGTTTCTTCTAACCAGTCCGATCCTTATTGTTATTGACAACCGTAAACGATTGTGTATGGTATTAAATGTTCGATAATTTGTTCCTACACTCGATCATAATTAATTATTATCACAAAATTAACTTTATCGTATCAAGAAAGATATTTTCAAAAAGATGTGGAATATTTATGTCATTCTACAACCTTATTAAAATGGATAATTTGTGTAAAGTAAGTGTAACTTATTGTTGGCTTAATTTAACTGCAACAAGGGAATTCAATGCCTTCAGTGTAGCCACATTATAACAGATACACACATTTTTATTTGACAATCATTTTGCAATATCTTCGATGCAATAACAACACATATGTGGTATCGTTGAAAATTGTATGAAAACATAAAGTAAAATTGTTGCTTTTAAGGGGATATATTTGCATACTCGACAATCCATCGCAAAATGATGAAATGTTCAGGTAATATAAAAATACAGTTAGATTCCACTTCATCAAATATAACGTTTATGCTCGTATATATTTATACGCATTTCATTATTATATAACGTCCGCACAAATCTGTTTACAATTCATTTTTGAACAGATAAAATATTTAAAGACATATCCAAATTAAACTGCTATTATTAGTTAAATACTGTCCAGACCTGCCATCAAACGTATACATATGCGGATCATTTCGGGCTGTACACAGTTTCCCTCTCCATTGTCGATCGCTTTCAGGAAGTACTTCAACCTTTCACAGTAAAAATCGTGTATGTAAATCATGCTTTTCATATGAACAATATAATCCTATTAGAGAAAATCAATTCCAACTTTTGAAGTCGATAAAAACAAGTATAGGTATATTATTAAACAGCTAATATAGCCCTTTGAACATCCATTGTCGAAGTTCAAAAAGAAGTTGGAGGCTTTTATTATTCTTGTATTTTGTATGGCCGTCATGTAAATTTTTGAGGCAGACTTAGGTTTTTAAAATGCCAATCACTGTTATTTCACTGTGTGTATATCTACATAATGTTTCAAGTTCTTAGCACTGGAAGTAAAATATATATGTTTCAAATATCTTTAAAATGACTACATCTGCTTGCACGTTTTACCACTACGGCGGGCAGTTTGTACGGAACAGCAAAGAAGGCCGCCCCTCTAGTTCTGGGTATTTGTAGGAACAACGTGAACTTTCCGGCAACACCGTACTGTCCAGTTTCGGCAGCACTGACGTTCACGGTAATTGTGTTGCCAAATGACTTCTCCGTAAGTGCCACCGAGCAACCACCCGGGAACGTACCCTCAGCATCTAAAAATTGGTACTTTTAACGCATCTTGAAAGTATTTAAGCGCTGATTTAAATAATGCACGTGTATTTAAATTTAAAAACACGTTTATGAAAAATCCGACTTCAAATCAAAACAATGGAAATAATGTGTATTTGCATCATTATATATCTGAAGATTATTATTATTTGTGTTGGTGTTTATATTTTGGGATTTTATCGCAGTTTAAATGGATATCTTAATATTATACAACTGTATATCGTTGACTGTAATAAACTTAACTCTCAATTTATCTAATATTACAATTAACAATATTTCGATTTGTCAATTGCTAATGGCAATGTGAAATATGTTAATATCATGAAACACAATCATAACATGAACCAACATGTTGTTACTAGATTTTGTATTTAAGTATTGTTATTATTTCTACATTTTGACAATGCACATATATTGTTCAAAAAGTAGTATGACAAATGCGCAAATCCATCCTATTAGGACGCTGCATATATAAAATAAAAGCAAACTCAAATCATACATTCCTGAAATAGTTTGCCATCAAATGTCAAATATCCTTAAAGGGAAGACCAGCACGGTAATAAGTTTATCTCATCCAGGTATGTAAAATTACTCACCCATGAATGCCATACATAATTAATTTTTAAGTGAAATATTTGTCGTATTAATAAGAATACAATGCTAGTAATACTACACTACACACTGAGTATTTAATGGCATTTTAAATGTATTTCATCTTGACGGACAAAGTGGCGACAACGTCCCACTGTTGGCTGTTGATAAAGCCAATCTACTTGTTTATTTATTGAAACGAGTATTACATACCTGGACATGTTCCGTAATCCGGTGTGAAGTAGTCAATATGAACCATGCAAGGAATGTTTTTGGAATTCCATATGTCGTCGCACACGATTGGAACAGTCAATTCCATCTCCACAGACTTTACTTCCCCACGCCTCAATGTAATTCGAGGGGTTCGAAGTTTGATACCCAGAAAAAATGGAGCAGATATCACTGAAATCTGCCCAGGTTGACTATCTGGTTCGTTGAATGCACGAACTGCACATGAAATCTGAAGGGCATGTGCTTTGTGAAACACCGATCAAATAATTTGTCAAACGATTGTATTGTTTAAATAATATATGTTTGTATTTAATGTTGTTTATATAACTACTATGGAACGCGACCTACATTTGTGCCCATGCCAACATTCATTTCTTCAAGATCCTTGTGCGACAAATAACACGGTGACATGTCCGTCTGACTGCAATATTGTTTGGTGGTTATATGGTCTGCATTTCCAGAGACGTGCCATTCTACTTGGTAGTACAAATTTTCAGCTTCGTTTGGGTCGAATTTGCATTTGAACCGGATTGATGTGTTTGTTTTCATATATACAACTCCAACGTCGTTCGCAACAAACGAGGGAGGTGGGACTGGTTTAAAATGAAATGACGTTACACATACTTGTAATGTTTATAGCGTATTTTAGCAGTTGAGTTTATTTAAAGCATATAGGGAACATGTGTAGTATGTATATGTGTCATATAGTACGTAAAGAAATACACATAGGTAATAATACATTGAATACTTACTTTCCGATCCAATACCTGAAAACATATTTCAATTTTTGAATTTTGTTTTGATAAAAAATGCATATTTTAAGTTGTACCCGGACGCTACTAGCCCACGCATATACACTAGACTTCTTAGAATTATATATCGCACATTGATAATACATTAAATATATTATTTGACGAACTAAAGTGCCGTAAAATACAAAAATAACAATTACCAAAACAATAGCCACTCTCTTTGACTAACGTTGGGCCCAGCTTGTAAACAAAGTAACTCCCACAATTCTTCGCCTGTATATTGTACGTGATGTTGGAATTCCCTGCCATCTGTGCTTTGAAAGACGTGATGTTATCCCTAACTGTGGGCGATGCGTTGGGATCTAGACAAACAACAACACCAAACAAATAGAACATTACCTTATCAATTTTGGTAACAAGATAGCATACGATAAAATAAGTTGCAATTTATAGACTACATGTGGATTATATATTAGCTCATAGCTGATAAATGCACTTTCAGTTACCTGTGCTAAATATTGGATAAATTGTGGCACATCTGTTCATGGGAGGTTCTTCGTTTGGCAAAGTGTTGTTTCCAACATAGTACCAGTTCAGCGGTAGTTTGTTGTCATTAATGGGATAAGACTTTGCTTGGAAATTCACCAGCCTCATTTCAAGATTAGGAAGTCTCTTGTAGTTCTCTTTAATACATGGATTGATGTTGTCTTGGTGGTCTGAATATGAATACAGCTCATATGGACATGTATAGTAAAACATTTAGCACAAACAACGCATGTCAACACTTACGGGAAACGGATGTCTTATGGACACTTTATATTCCAGTAATATATGTGCATATACGTGATGTCTGTATATACCGCAAGAAATAGCGACGTCTTCCTCGTGTATACAGTCATGGGTGCCCCATTCTCGTGCCTTGCATTCGGACACATCGTTTTCAACTCCGAGACATTGCAGGTCATCTAGTATGATTGTCTCATTGCCAAACAAGGCATATTCAGTTTCTGGTCGGTATACCTTACTGAAAGTTGTTTTACTTACTTTGTTATTATGATGTTTTATTATAAAAAGAACATAAGTTAAATAAACATATAAGCTTTCATAAGCCCAACACAATCTTTTAAATGACTTATGAAACTGTATTTCTCGAAATTAATATTATTTGGGAATGTATTTTGATTGACATATATACAAACATATGTTCCGATAAATCAGTTAAGGAGCGGGTATTGGCACCATTTATATAGAGAAAATTCAGGAGACGTCTTAAATAATAATGTGGTTTACGTACCCAGCCGTATATCCCATCATGGAACATAACACCAAGGCATCGTCATTACCAAACTGGTCATCACATATGGTACCCCAATAGTCATCACGGTACTTTTGTAATGTTTTGTCAAACCGTCTGTACTGGACTTCTACCCTTCCTTGAATATGTTTTCCAGTGTCTGTTGCCTGATGAAGACCATCCATTAAACGAATTGGAGTTTCCGAATCTGATTTAATAAACAAATACAAATATTGAACCGTTAAAATCCACTGATAAACTATTGAAACTCCGACTATAAGACAGTGGAAGGGGTGTAAGTTGAAATATTAGAAACCTGAAATAAGATAACAGTTTATGAAGAATTGTAATCGTTTACAGCTCGCTAACGACACTGGGCACTTACGGCAGTTCAGAACAACGTTTTCTTCACTGGGGCATGAGTGTAATGAGCGAGTCCACTGTCCTGATCCACATTCGTATAAATCCGCTTCGTTGCCATGACATCCAAATCCACCAAGAGTTGTAGGTTGAGCAGGAATATTGACGAAATTTTGGTTGTGGATCGAAATATTTCTTTAAACATACGTGAAAAAAACGAATTGAAACGAAAATGCAAGGTAGCACAATAATACATAGTTTTCTACTTTAGTAACTGTATTAATTATTAATCAGAACATAACTCAGAACGTTAACCGATTGCTTCCCTTGACAGGTTTTCACACCTTTGACCTTAGGAGCAAAAGTATGAACTTGGTCTTCAGTTGCATTCAAAGTTTTATTTTCATTCATAATGAACACATGCAATAACTGTCACAATACGAAGTGTTGTTTGATTTTGAGTGACAGTTTGTTTTTATGATACTTGCCCATAATAGTTGTCCCCCATCCCTGCCTGATAACATATTGCGATTGCGTCTGCCATTGTAAAATCATCTTTGCACACACGCTGCCATTTATCGTCGATGTACACTTCAACGATTCCGGAATAAAATGTTCTACCTTTGTTTACTCTTACTGGAGTGTCTAAAGAATAAATGTATGATACGTGCATTATTTCACTACATAGTTCGACTCAATCAGTAATTTGTTTTCACTTGTATGAAACGGATATTAATAAATATAAACAAATTAAAATACAGTATAACGTACTACACTGGACCGCTACATCATCGGTATGATCGCACAATGAATATGGACTGCCCCATTTGTAATTAACGCTGCACTCTGAGATGTCAGCTTCGTCACCACCGCAGTTAAGGTGTGATATAAAAATTCGTCCATTACCCGCGCCATAAAAGCCATTTTGGCGAATCATTACACTTCTGAAAATTCAATTTAAAGAATTATGGATATCTGAAGGTAACAATATTCTTTATTCCAGTACCTTGACACTTTTTGGTTTTGGACTGAACATGTCTGGTGTGAAATTATAAAACGCGTTTCAATGTGATGGAGTCACGCAACTAGCGTTGCAATTAAAATTGAATCGCATATATAAACATGAATATGAACATGTCAATGAATAAGAAAAAAATTGCTTTTATACAATTAAAACAAAATCGTTTGTATTTGTAATTGTTTTGAAACATTAGATCCCCTCATTTGGACACTAGCTAGTCGATTTACGATTGAAACGTTGAATCAATTTAAATGACAATTCAAGTCAAATGGATAATTTACCTGGTATTGAATCCTTTCATCCTACAAATGACTTTGGCATCATTTACATCAAAATTGGTGTCACAGACCGTGCCCCAAATGCCTTCATACTCGATTTCAACTCTTCCTGAGTAGTTAGTTCCACCAACAAGACGCATAGGTGTAATAGGTCCTGTCAGAAAAGAAAAGCATGTTGTATATGCTTATTTGTAGTAATCTATAGAACAACGCCAGTTTTGCCTGTTTCATCTTATTTCAATAATGGTGTCTATTTGTCATACCTATCGTATAAATTTACGAAGATCAGAGCTGTACATAGTTATACAAAACAAGCGCACATATAATATTTTGAAATATGAATTTGTTTTTGATTGTGTACGCGTGTTAAAAACATAATTATTGATAAGAAACGTATTAATAGAAAAAACAAGCTCTCACTACAATTGACACCGACATCGTAGTAATGCGAGATGCACGGTTGCTGTGCAGAGGTTTCCTTCCATGGATACGATGCACATTCGTCGATATCAGTCTCTGTTCCGTTGCACTGCAGATCTTCGACTATCAGGTTACCCGATCCTTGTCCGTACTTGTTTACATCTGTGTGAACTGTTATGTTGCTGCACACCGAAACATGTTACGTTGAGGATGAATATATAATATCCAATTCATCCCGTATTAAGTATCAAATAAATTATTCAAGCTGTCTTCATATTCAATATTGAAGGGACTGTAAACCACGAATAACGAAAAAGAAAAGTTCTAAAATACCGTTTTTTATTTTTACTTAATTTTTTTATTCATTTATTTTCATTGGGTATGCATACCAGGTAGCTACCAGTTTAGTATAAATAACGCAAGTAGATTGATCATCATCGTCACGTGGTAAACCCAGGAATGCAAATTGTGCATGCGTAGTGAATTGTATATATTTTATATATATAATGATCAATCTACTTGCGTTATTTATAGTGTGTATATCGTTATGTCACCTATTTTCGCGTTGTACTATCGATTTCACATCGCGAAATTTTATTACCGAATATACTGAAAATATGAACTTTTTTTCAAGTAATGTAATATACCAGTCGTGATATTTTAATAAATATAAACTAATAATTAAAAAAACGGTATTTTAGAACTTTTCTGTTTTCGTTATTCGTGGTTTACAGTCCCTTTAAACATAGCGATGGACTGATGATTTCGTTGTTCGTTGAATGAATGGGAGAAATTGTATTTAATGCCTATAATTTCTCACTATACACGTGACTGTAATTAAGTCTTTTCAGTATTAAAAAATGTGTCTTAAATTATAACTAAATTAGGTTACTTACGTCGAATTGTCGTATCCTGCATTTCTGCAAATGACGTGTGCATCTTGTTGGTCAAAGTTTGTTTTGCAGACAGTTCCCCAGACTCCAAAATACTGAAACTCCACTCTACCCTGGTAACTGTTCACGTTACTGACCAACCGGATACGGTTGTCTAAAAGGATGAACATTTATAACAATTTTGATATAATTAACAGTATGTCAAAGTTACTGCGAAACAATCCATTCGTCATTTCTTACTAACCACTCTTTTTCTTACAACACATTCCTCGTTTGCTTTAAGAATCATTCATGTTGCTTTGCTATATAGTACATGGAACTTTATTCATAAACTTGCTTAAGAAAAATCACTGAGCACGTAAAATGGATCGTTACGGTTTCAGCTACACATAAGTTAACGTACTACTACATATGACTCCTGCTCTACGGGTATATTCACTATCTGAAGAACTAGAGGCACAACTTCCAACTGTCCATGGTGTGCAGCACTGCGAAGGGTGTGATGCAAACTGGCACTGGGATATATCGGTTTCATCTCCATTGCACGTCATGCCATAGATGAGAGTGTTTTCATAGCCAGATTGAATATCAGGATTCCTGAAATAGTGTAGGCATGTACTCACTTCTTTTAGAATGAGACAATTAAGTCAGTCGATATTATTTCCAACATTTACTGTAGTATCTAATCATGGACACTGAATTCGCAATAATTAATGGAAAATTATGAATTTTTCGTTGAAACTGTTTCATTACATGCATGTTTTCTTTGTATCTCCTGATATAATTAACTCTTAATAACGTTTTGATAAAAGTCCTTCTAACCAAATACTTAAAAAAAAATGTACTGTACAAAATTGTTCGGCCAATATAAAAAAGAACGCACTGAGCTCATTCAAAAGATACTCTACATGCCATCATATGCAGAGCTAAACACCGTTACAAACTACAACATGTACATATCCTTTCAGTGCAGTATATAGTGAAATAAATAAATATCATTATTTAATCCAATAACAGCAAGCACATACTTAATGTGGACACATGAATCAATAGACACATTAATAAGTTAAAACCTAGAGTACAATAATTAAAAACTTGCTCGCATTTTTTTTCATATCAGAATGTGATTTTTTAATTTGTTTTTAAATGTCTAATAAATTACATGTTTACATAATTTATTTGCAAATAATTACTATGCCACTCTAAGTTTTTTGCAGTGACTTAGTGTTTCCCTTTATAGCAATTAACGTAAACGATTGTTTTGTTTACATTCTTCTGACATGTTTACAACATGGAAAGGTGGGGATTATACAATTATAATATGGCGCAATATACCACTGCGTTCAAAACTATTCTGAAACGTGTTATTGTTGTTTTATGTCGTTACACTATATAGTATATACGATTGTTCTTTTGCAAGATGGTGTCATGTGTTAAAGAAGCTTATTTAAAAGCACTGATTGATGTAGACTGGGAATTGAATTATGTCTTAATACCCGATTTTGTATCCAAGTTTGTTGCATACTACAGCGGCTTCTTTGGAGTTAAAATTGTAGCCACACATAGTATACCACGTTCCATCGAAAAATACTTCAATCATTCCTTGAGTTGGTTTATTCCCCCGCAGCCGCAATTGGGTGTTTGGCACTAAATAGACAAGTGTTACATAATTTAATGAAATGCCACAAATCGAGATAGGCAAATTTATATAATGAAAACTACAAACACATTATACTGGTTTAAATATCATACAAATATCGCAAACATAGTTTATGCAATCAAGCCAATGGATGTTTTGTCGCAGTACATTTATCTGGATCTTACAATTAACACTGCTCAAATGTGTATAAATATTATATTAGCTAAGAATTTTGTGTTGTGTCAAACAAAAACACAAATCAGTATTAAGGTAAAGAACACCTACTGCAGTTAATCGCCACAGCCGTATTACTGTAGGAACACGTGTGTGACGCCTCTGACCAAGGCTTCGATTGGCATTCTTGCAGATCGTTTTCTGTTCCTGAGCAATTTAGATGTTCAATAACAAAGCTGTAAGAACCTCCGAACTTGTTGTCTTGATAGACAGTCGAATTTCTGAAAACAAATACAATTACATAACTGGCCCTGTTTGAGATTGTAATTTGTGTTCGTATGTATTTTTTATTTGCTTTTAATATTTACTACCTTAATTGCAATGTTAAATATGTATTAAACAGTTTTTCATTTAAGTACATTTGCTAATAGGATAAGGTGTTATAAAGCGAGCCTTATTAGCTCTTACAGAGAAAGCATCAAACGCAGTGGATCTAAACAATTTGAACATGAGGCCTCCTTTAGTGCGTGCACCACGCCAAAGAGCAGAATAATTTGTGTTACTTTGGCCAGGAGACATCCGTTCTATTGAACAAAACATGACTCGGGTTATTATAACAGAAAATCCAGAATGGAACCATTTTTCAGCAGAAGAAAATTACATGTACTTATCCAAATATTTAATACAAACCAGGATAAGGATTTGATAAGGGCGTCGTTTAAAGACACAAACCCACATAAATGACACTCAACAATGACATAAGCTATAACCAAATATCAACATGTATATTACCCATAGGTAGGAGCTCCCATTAGCTTACACACTACTTCAGCGTCTTCAGCACTAAATCCACTGCCACATAACGAACCATACTTCGTTCCGTAAGGATCTTGAAAGTCCAGTTGAGCCCGTCCATAGTATTTGTTAACACCAGATTCGAGGGATACATGTGTCCCTGTAAGTATGTTATCGTTTATATAAATATTATATGCCTTTACTTATATGCACGAAAGACACTTACGTATATTAACAGATAGTATACATACTGCAATCAAGTTCCAGTGGCGCTGTAAAACCGCATGTCGTGTTTAACCATGATAGAGAATTGCATTCGGTGATTGACTCTTCATATCCGGTACATGAAAGTCCAGTTATCGTGTAGTTTGCGAATGTACTGTTGAAGTTTGCCAGGTTGCGTTGTATTTGACCGTATCTAAATACAAGAAATATTCATTAAACATGTATTCTGTTCCGCCCACGGTCTACGGACAGACCGACCGAGTGACCGAGCGACGGACTTGTACAAAGAGATATACACATGAACTACAACCCTGATTCTTCGAAGGGTGATTGTGTTATATTTACGAATCGCCTAGATATTTCACATTTTCTGTTTTTATTGTAAGGCATATTTGGAAGAATGTCTTATCACTAAATGAGTAGTCCAATATGTGTATTATTATACTGTAAAATAATATCATTATTTGCTTAATATCTTCTCTAAGCTAACACGAGCAGCATTGTACACGGCCGGAATCGACCAAACAATTCTTAAACTTTAGTCTATTAATAAAATATATTCTTCAAATTAACATAGTCAAGAATTGAATTACTTTAGAGTGAAAATTGGAATTAACCACCTCTATATACATCATTCTATATGTGCAACATTTTGTTTATCACATAACCACCATTAGAAGCCTGTATTGGTTTTAGGTATATGCTTATTCTTAAGTCTAAGAATGGTTTGGTGAATACGGGCCTTGGTCTCAACTGTTAATGATGGCAACAATGTTCCCACAGCAGTGACCCTATACACATGAGAAAACTATACCAAATTCGGTGGTTCATCTCGAAGAAGAATAAATTAAGCATTCAAGTCTTCAGATAAATAACATCGATTCAATTTACGAATTCAAACGATTCATACATAGCTTAAAACACAACTTACGTGAATCTGAATCCTGCAAATCTACATATAACGTTTGCTTCCTTGAGGCCAATTCCGTATTCGCAAACTGGACCCCACGTGTCATTGAAGTACACTTCTACCCGGCCTTTGGTTGCAGAAAGACCATCCACAAGTCGAACACTGGTTTCTTTCAAGTAAAAACTATAATGTATTTTAAGTGACACGTGAAACAGGTTTAAAACAAAGAGTGCCTTTTCAAACCGTGTTAATACAGACAATGGAACTCAATCGGAATAGAAACATTTAGTTGTAACTCACGGTCAGTATATTAATTTCAACAATGATGAAATTGAACTTAAATAAGAAGGAGGGAACTCATGTTATTATTTCAAGGTCTTTTGGTAAAGATAACTTGCCTATTGCCTAATAAACACAGCATAACGAAAACGTCTGATAATCACGAAAAATACATACATTAAACTGGAATAACCGTCTTGAGGATTAAATTACCTGATGAAGGGCGTCAAACCCAAATGCTTTGATTTTTCAAAATATAAATGTAGTGTCAACAAAAACAAACCTTTTAGCATTAATATCAAACACACATAAAAGATTAGAAAATAAAAATGCGATTTCTTTCAAATACAATTTGCGTTGAAATACACACAGATTGCATAACTTTCCTAAATTTAAAACCACTGGGGGCTGACGACGTCAAAGCTTAGTCCGTTTCTCTACGACGTCGGGTATATGTTTTACTACGAAACATTGTGTCAATACACCACTTAACCAGGCGAGTTTAATCTTTTCTGGTATTTATGGATTAGAGAACGGAACATCCAGTAATGGTAGGTACTTATTTTCAATAACAAACTAATTACAAATGCGCGTAGTTGCAACAGTTACATTGATTTTGAGCTAAAATCGAAATATATTGATTTGAAGTAATGCATAAGGTGGTTATTCTGTTAAAATAGCCAATAACAGTAACTTAACTTAAATGAAACTACATGTTACTTTGATATACTGTACATTTAACATTTTAAAGTACAAAACAGGTTACGAACATATATTTTAATCATTAAAATGCTTTGTTTTGGAAGGAAATTACAAGTCGCTTTATGTATAGGTTTTGCACAGAGTATGTATTGGTTGTGCAACGAACTACAAATATAATGTATAGGTTACTCAACGAAGTTTTGATAAATCAGCGGTATATTTCATGTTTAACCGCATAAATTCGTAGTGAAACATATACCCGACGTCGTAGAGAAACGGACTACGCTTTGACGTCGTCAGCCCCCAGTGT
>VMBQ01005574.1:0-21514 GCA_007657795.1 Dreissena rostriformis | reverse complement strand
AGAGAATCGATATTTTTCAGCTTCAGGCAACACTGAATTGGCAGGGAATGATGCGTATCTTTTATCAGCAACGCCAGTACCATGGGCTGTTGTCAGTCAAATTATTGCATATGATTAATATGTACAATGGGGACAAAGCGTGCATTCTGTCAACATAAGCCTAAGTTTGCAACCTTGCCACATTCTTCACACCATTGTAACGTTTGACCAACCCTTGTATTGGAAGGCTGTCGAAATCATGATTGATGCGCCACAAATTAGTTGAAAATGTTGTTCAGAATTTGGGATGTTTCATAAACGTATGAACTTGCGGGGGGGGGGGGCAAAGGATCCCTCATGGAAGAAATGGAACACACGAAAAGCTGTCCAGAGGGCTCCATGGGACCAACTTCTTGTTGCAAAGTGCATACACAGCCAGCTTACAGCCGAAATGACCCAGGAAGATTCAGACATTCTGGATCATGCCAAGGATTTGTACTCTTCACTTCTTGGGGCAAAACGACGCCAGCAGATGATACATGTTATGTGATTTTGATCAAACTCGAGAGGGTAACAGAGAAGAAGAAACATGAACTTGCCCAGACCTCAATGACAAGCATAGTATGGCTGAATTATCAGCTTATGATTAACAATTCAAGAGTGTTGATTAAAGCATATTTGCTATCCATCTTTGCTGCAGCTGAGTACATTACCTGCAATCTGCTTATGACTACATGTACCTGCAGCAAATAGGCAACCTAGAGGAAACGCCCCCGGACAGGTAGGGAAAACATTGTAGTTTAATATGAAAATTCACTCTTTTGCTTGAAGGTTGGAGACTACATGAGACTTTGACAGATGGCGGGAAACCCTCATCCACTGGTACAAAGCCGGTAAATAGATTGCCGTAAAACAGTGACCGTTAATTATTGTCGAGTCCTTTCTTGCATAACGCATGACCTATCGTTTTTTTTAAATCATTGCGGCTTGGAATGGTTTTTAAGAAAAGGTGTGGTTATAGGGGCCTCTATGCGCAAAAGTTTGACTTTATTTTTTGTTAAAGTTATTGTTTTTACATTGAATTTGTTTATGAAATCTTTTAGTATATTGTGACCTTTATAGACTTATAGATCTCATAACAATGGTGGCGGATATCGATCTAGTATTCATACTTTTTTAAATTTGAAAATGGAAGCCATGCTTTTTGTTTTTTTTTTTTTGGTTTGTGATACGAGAATTTATATTTTAAAAACCCTTACTTTTGCATTTGGATTGTGCAATTTTCGGTATGCTGATTTAATCTGAATCGAGTCATAGCGATATATTGTGGTAACACTGCTTTTGCATGAAATGGTTAAGGACTATTTCGAATGGCGGAAGGGAATTTCCTTCCAATTATAACATATTGATTCGACATTACTACGAAAGGTTATATTCAATTAAATTAATGTGTGTTGGGTGGTAGCTCTTTATGTTTAACAATTTAACGCTTGTGTTTTGTTCTTCAAAACATAACATAAGGAAAGCTAAAGCCTCGCCGCCTTATAAAGCTTTCTTTAAATCGATCATTCCAGTACTTGAAGACAATAACATAGTATTATCTAAACATGTATATGTTCAACTGAACACAATTTCAATATTTCCATGCGGCATTGATCTTTGACGTAAGAGAATGGATGTAATAAGCGAAGCACCGTATGTTTAGCACACTGGTCCGAAGCACCTAAAGTTTTAATAAATGGTTAAGTTACGGAGCGAAACGACCTTGCGTGACCTTGTACCTTGACTTTGACCTTTGGCAATTCACGAGGAGCCTACTCGTGGTCAACAACATAACGTCTGAAAACACATTATGGTAGTGCAGACCCAACCTTCAATCCAACTTCCACTAATATTTAATCACGTTTTAATAAGAAATCCCCGTAAACTGATGGGTTAGACAACATCAATTCGCTAAAGTGCTCGTGATGATATACTTATCTCCCTTTACTGAAGAAATATGTATCGGTATTTGCCCTAAAGCAATATTATACCTTTATACTTTGTATAGAATTTATGGAATAAAATGCAAAAACCCAAACAATTATTAGTTGATGAAAGCTGATTATTTTTTTCAAAAAATCCCTAATTAAATACACGTCAACATACAGATACTGTGTCGGAAGGTTTTACGATATTCTTACGACAGTTGATGTGTATCGCCTGTCCACTTCGACATGTAGATACAGTGTTCCTCGTGTAACCAGTACATTGTGAAATATCGTCCTCTGCTCCACTGCATGAAAAGGCGCCATGAAGTGATGTGGCACTGTTTGCCTCTAGTGTAATGGTTGCGTTTCTACAAGTATGCAAACGTTTAACTAAAAATTGCTAACACAATTGACGTTATTTATCTACAGTACTCGTATCATGTGTTGATGTCTTTGTGTTAGTAATATCGGAATTTACCTGACATGTTTGTGTCCAAGCATTCTGCAGACGACGTATGCGTCATTATATTTGAAGCCCTCGGAACATACAGGTAGCCATGTTCTGTTGACATTTACTTCTAATATACCAAACAAATAGCTTTTTCCTTTGACTAGTTGAATTGGCGTCTCTGCAAAATAGAACTTTTATTCCATTTATAATTAAATAACAAATGTACATAAATGTGTGTGTGAATGTATTATATCTTGTTGATACAATTTAAAAAAAAACAGGAGCAGATAAAACAACACTCACGACAGTTGATCCCTGATGCGCGCAAGTATGATGTAGTTGAATAAACTGAACTGTCTATACATTCAACTATGTCAGATTCATTTCCATAGCATTTTAGGATGCTTAACATTGGATAACTATCCCTGTTCTTCTGACGAAGAAATTCTACTGACGATAGTTGATAATTGCTACAGTATGGTTTTAGAAAAGAGCAATTATGTTTAATGCAAGAAACATCTTTGAGTCTTTAATGTTTTTCAAGTGACTGGCTAAACAAAACTTAGTATAGTTTCTATGAGATCTTGTTTTATTATTTTATAAAAGTTAAAATCGTATTTATCATTAATTTTATGTAATACCACTCATAACATGAAGATGCATACATGTATTTGCTAACATGGTATACTTAATAAAGCGAAACGTTAAGATCATATCATATTTAGCACATTGTATTTTTTTAAATTTCCTTTGCCTATGCCTCTGAGACAGTTTTCCCTTTACATTTATGTTTAAACAATAATGCAAAGGTCTCCTATAAGTGTGTTTTCTGTCCTTGTGAAAACTTTAAATTAATATAACATTTTTATAATCATGTATAATAATAATTACCTAGTAAGATTAAAGCCCAGAAGTCTGCACACGGTTCCGATTGTTTGTACATTTTGAAACGCGCTTACTGCGGCTGTGCTTTCACCAATACTTACGATCAACTGACCCATATACCGTGTCCTTCCATTTTGAAGCTGTATTTGAGATGCTGTAGCAAAGTTTAGGAATACTCAATGTATTTTCACTGTCTTATATTTATATAATGTTAAGCATTTTGTATTCGAATGTTGCAACGGTTTATATTAAATATCTATACACTTGTAAGTTCCGTCCAAATACTTACGACAAGTGATTGCCAGAATCGAGTCACAGTTTGTATGTTCCATTCTACCACATTTGTCAATGTCAACAACTTCATCATAACAGGTCAGGTACAAATTCGAAGTGTTTTGAATGGTCACTTTATTTGCCTCAGCCAGCCTGTAAAGTATATAAGTGAATAATTAAACACATGCATACATGTCATACAAAAGCAACTGTTATTGCATGTATAGTGTACATCGCTCATTATACTAATAATTTAATTCTCATGATTTCGCACAGTCGTGCAATGCTATACCTGTAATAAAAGCCCATCATTGTGCAAAATATCTTTGCATTTCTAGCGTTTCCTGCAGGGTCAAAACAAACATGGGTCCACGTATTGTTAATGTACACCTCAACAGTTCCGGTATATATATTCATCTGATCTTTAAGGCGGACGGGTGTATCTGCAAAATATGTGAGCAATTATTAGCGTTATACATTTGTTTGCTAAGATACAGAAACAATTCGCGTTTATTTGCATGTTAAATGCCATTGTAAATGTTGGAAACGCTTTTGGCCAAGAATACTAACTCAGGGATTTTAAAAATGGTTTTCGCAACTTAAGTGTTTTGGCAAGAACATTCCGCACAGCAAACGCGCATTTTAATGTGTATTTCCTGTGTGTATAGTGATGACTCACATGAACAATGAATGTCTAAATCACTATCGTTTTTGTTTCGATCATCTTACATTATAATTATGCAGAAAAGAATCAGTTTCATAACAAAGTACATTTGTCTTTTACATACATATACTATCATTTAATACAAAAGCAACAGTACAGAATAAAAACGTAAATAATTCGTTATACAAATGTTAATGAAACACTTAATAATCTATGTATGTGCACGCGCGTCGTTGGGGAAAAATTTCATTGCTACAGGTGCAAGCAATTAACGTATAGACAACGAAAACGTTTGTCAAAATCACAGGTGAAGTATTCCTTTCATTTCTACACTCTAAAGTGGATTTGTTTAAACGCTGCATATACATGATATATTTTATTTTAAATTTCCATGGCAGAGAAAAAATCTTTCCATAAATATCATTTCCCGAACTTTAAGAAGAAAGAAATGTGGCGAACGACGCCATGATTTTTTGTGCTTTACAATGTAACTCACACTTATTTCAACATCAGTCATACGATTGAGTCAGCTTTTTAAGAAAGAGAGGTTAGCAGTTTTAGGACCACACTAATTTGTATGAAGAACACATATCATCATTTTCTTGTCAGATGAACAACACA
This sequence comes from Dreissena rostriformis, assembly GCA_007657795.1. NCBI lineage: Eukaryota > Metazoa > Mollusca > Bivalvia > Myida > Dreissenidae > Dreissena > Dreissena rostriformis. The sequence continues at coordinate 16,671 of VMBQ01005574.1, read as the reverse complement.
GCAAACGTCATGTCGAAATTTAGTTAGTAATGTCTTACTAGTAGACTGTCTAAGGAGATTATTTTTAAAATGTTTGGTACGGTCATATTAAAAAGCATGGTGGCCCTTTTTTCCAACGAGACAAACCCGTTTTCTGTAGAGAATCACACGGAACATTTCTACAAGGAGATTATTATTTCGTCTTTAAGGAGACGTCGTCTTATAAGCATCGTCGGAAATCTTGAGCAGCGACCATCATAGCGGTAGTGATGGACCATACAAACACCATTTGCTCACCGGTATAAGAAGAGATGCAGTTACAATGCAAAAGGCAAGGCCACGCGAACGCAAAACGAAAGAATCGACATAATATCAGTCGGTTTCTGTCAATTGAGCAAATAAGGAACGTGCACGCGATTTTCATTTTCTGACTAGTCTAATGCGAAAGCCGCATTGTAAAGACATGTTTAGTCGGCGAGACTATTGTTATAATACTGCACAAGCTTCTTGAACGACACTACTTCGATACATTTTCTACAAGGAAGTTGCAAACATATACGAAATAACGTATTACCATTGAATATTCAGGTTACATAGTTAAGCAATTGTATTTTTGTTTCAATATAGTTTCAATAATTATAATTTAATTCATAAGTATATAAATATTTCACGATTCATCAATACATATTCAATTAGGTGCTTGCAAAACAGAGCATATCCGTATAAAAGTATTTGTTGACTTTTCGAGCATTTCGTATTCAGGAATATCAGTGTTAACAGGTTAATGTATAGATTTGATTGTCCATATGATGTTTCCTAAGCGTGGTCATATATATTGATCATAACACGGGTGTTCTTATGCTTTGCTAGTTTTTTTTAAGTTTTCAGTTTTCTTAATCTTAGATATATTTATAAACTGAACAGTGCTCTAAAAATATCCACGGTGGCCAACGTTCGGGCACTTTACATTTTGCTGAAGAATAATATATTGTTTGATACACTACCATTTTTTCGTTTATCAAATTATGCTTTTATGGAAAGGAACACATACACGATGGCTGCGTGTTGGCTAGTTTGAAAACGATTAACGGGAAAATTATGTCACACATTATTTATATGAAGCTATAGACGTTTAGGTAAATCAAACGTATATTGAAAAAGTATTTCATATGACACTTTATTCAAGATGATCATTGATCGGCCAATATCAGGTAAACACTAGTGTGCATTATGTTAATTTATCACTTACTGCATCTAATAAGTGCTGGATTTTTGCACCTGGAATCATATACCCAGTCCGAGGATGGACAAATTTGATAATCTTCCTCAGATCCGGTGCACTGGATATTGTCTACTACTGTATTGGTGGTGAATGCAGGCTTGAAGTACGGTTGATCCACCAGTTCATACTTTCTTTATTGTTCAAGAAAAGAAAAACATGACAATAACCCATAGACACAGGTAAAACTAAACCGTTTGATATAATGCTACCGTTGTGATGCAAAAGGCAAATCAAGCATACTTTTATATGCGAGATAGATATTTGAAATAAATTTTGAAATTCTGTCATACAATTAAGCGGACATACAGCAACAACTGTGCTTTGATTTAAGCATTGTTATTTTTCATATCGTGGCACTTGCCTAAAAGAATGTTTTTCATGATACTGTTTCTGTAACTACATTATTCCTTAATAACTGATCACGTCATAAACATACCCACCTTGTAACATTAAGCAACATTTTGCACATCACAGCCTGTGTTTCAGCAGTTAAATTGTCGGCGCACATATAACCGTTATAACCGTTCTTTCGCACACTTACATATCCTATATGATTCGTAAATCCACCATTGAGACTTATAGGAGACACTGAAATAATGAAATAAAACCTCTACTACTACAATGGAATACAGAAATGTTAGTGTCTACACTATACCGGTTAACATGTATTAAAAAACCAAACAATTAATATCGGTTTTGTATTATGAGTTATGATATAATGAATAGATGTCTAAAACGACAAGAAAACATAGATAATATGTGTTTGTTTAGGGGTAATTCCGTGAAATATTTCCTCAGTAAAGGGAGACAATTGATATTTTCACGATTGTCAAATATTTAAGTTGTCGTGAATGCATTAACTAATCTGTACATTTCGGTATAGGCTTAGACAAAGTTAACAGCACGAGTAAAAACTTATAGTGAACGTCCCAAAATAGAAACTCAAATGGGTTTTAAAACAGTATGCATGGTTTAAAATGAACTCATAAACATGTACAATTGTCGAAGATGTTTGTTTGATGAATGTTTTGAACAGGAAAAATATATAATGTATTCTTCTCAATTTTTTCCGAAATGTCAACGCAATTGTTTTTGAACGTCGGCCTGGTTGATACGATTGCAGACTATTCAACGCTGAGTAAGAATCGGATAAAAAATAGTATGGATTGTGAAATAACGTTTCTACCAAGATGACCAATGCCAGTGCTTGTTGGGGTTACTCATTGCCCTCGAGGCATTGTCTGATAGCCACATCGGCTCTATACGACTGAAAAAGACCCTTAGTCGTATGGATTCAATAAGTAATTATTGTTCCCATTTCATTTGATTCTGACATATTATTAGCAGTAGAACATAATAGATACTATTACTTTTTACTGCTATTTATCACTTCTGTTGAATGAGTAATTATGATGTTTGGAAAGACAATTTATTATCAAATTAAAATTTAAATTAGTAGACGCTACTGAAAAAAATCTTATTTTGTCAAATAAAATGTCATCATGTTCCATTACATAACTAACATAACACAGCATATGTGCAACCTACAACAATTAATTGTGAGTCTGTCGTTGCAATAAGTGATTCCCCAGTCCGATGAAGGACACAGCGAGATGTCAGATTCATTGCCAACGCAACCCATGTTCCTCAGCAAGGTGCTCGAATAAGCATAGTTGTATGTCCAGGTGGCATCTCTGGTGAGCAGAACATATGATCAAAGTTAAAAAGCAAATTTAAAATTATAAAATTTGGATAACTGGGACTTGTATTGTGGTAAGGATGTCATTTTTCATCTAATCGTTTATATATTTGCACAGTTTGCATATGGTCTTAACATTTCGGTTGGGATTTGTTATTTGACAGGGTCACGCATACACAACAAGAGTTATTGTGTTTTTCATGCAAAAATGCAATTGTGCTTCTTTTGCATCACACATACTTTAATTTCCATTGAATTCTAAACAGTATTCTGCGAAATATTATTAGAAGCACAATTGGCTCGATTTGCGTGCGAATACTAGTTATTTCCAGTTGTTTCTGAAGAAATTACCGAAAAATAGACATAGAATATGAAGAATAGTAACTAGCTTAATTGGTATCTGACTATAATATAACTGTTAAAGTACAATGTATGCAACATATATATTATTTGGATATTATACTTATAAAACCTGTCAAATTGGTATTATCTTCATCTGTTGAAAGTAACCACATGTCCCAATATGCTCTTTATGCTATTTGCTTTGTTATTTTGAAAAGAAACTTCACCTCTTAATCACTAATCATTACACACAACAAAACGTCAGAGAATAATAGCGTAAAGTTTAATTTCAATTGAGTACGTTTGTGACTACCCAAGCGGAAAACTGCTAATGTGACGTCATAGGTAATTAATCCGTTTCGCACTTGCGTCTGCAACAATGGGCTAATAATCTGGTAACAAACTATGTCCTTTGGGTCATGTTTGCATTTGGTCAATCTGCTCCATTACGTTGCTGCCATAAACTGGCTGCTCAATAGAGCCTTTTTGTCAGTTAAATAAATAGTACCCAGAAACATAGTCTTAAAAAAACGCCAATTTAAAAACAAAACTGTCGCGATTTTTGCGATTGTGTCGCCAGTGGTGACAATGGCAATCGACAGGGGGAACAGTTGCAGAACTCAGATGAGCGCTTTGTACCATTATGGTCAATTCCTAAGGTTTTCAAAAACATTTTGATACTTTCAATTAAATACGAAAATTTGATACCTTGACATATTATACCCCAGCAGACGACATAGTACATTTGTACTGATCTGCCCATTATAAGAGTCGTAACAAATTGGTCTCCAAAGATTTTCGAAGTACAACTCAACTCGCCCGTCGAAGTTTGTTTTGCCTCCAGATAGACGAATGGGCGTTTCTGTAAATAAAACAATAAACAATACGAGCACTTGGTTCCCCCTTTCCAATGTAACCTGGAACATAGCTATAACATCACATTTGTTGCTTGAACCTACCTCGAACCTTGCAGTCAACTGTTGCAACATCCCCACCCTCACAAGCCGTGTCTCTCCACGGGGAACTTTTACACTCTCCAAGGTCGTGTTCGCTTGATTGGCATGAAACATTGTTAAGCAGGTAACTGTGTTTTCTATGCCCAAAAGGTGAGCCGGCGAGTACTGATGCATTCCTAAAAGTATATTAAAATATGAGTAGGGTTAAAAGAAAATGCAAATGTTGATTTTTCATGTTGGTAGTCAGTGTACATGTAGACCAACTTTAACACATATTGCTGATAATTTTAAACATGTGTTTTTAAACGAAACGCTTTGTTCATTCGTTGCACAATCGACTTGAACAAAGAGAACAAGAATTGAAAGGTCCCAAAAATAAGCCCCTTTTGGCGTAAAGAATCAAATAAGAAAATGCAAATTTAACGAAAACTCAATACGAAAAACCATGGTGCCTATTTGTTCGAACCCGATATGCGAAGCAACAACAACAACAACATTACCTTTATTAAGCTCAGATCACAAAAAAGTGACACATGAGAATACAGTGACAATGCAACTTTTACAAAAAGTTATTAACAATTGTGACATGGTGTTATACATTATATAGAAAATAGAAGAGAGAAAGAGAGATGGAGATAAGATAAGATATGGAATATAAATTTAAATTGAGTCAGGGAATGTTGCTGTTGACCTGAGAAATGAACATTATTTCCTTTGGCATGAATAAATCGAAGCGATCGTATAATGATCATGCTGCATTTACACAAAAATGCAAAAAAGGAATAATACTTCAGCGGAAGTCATCAAATAAAATATCGTACCACGTTTATTGCACGTGTAATTATTAAATTTATTCGTCTATAAATATAAATTTTTAGTTTCAATGCATTATTCATATAGGTAAGTTCATACCGGTTGTTGGGAATCACGTAATTGTAAAAAGGTTCAATTTTCGTCAGTTAACATCACAATTAGATTACCAAAGTCGTATGCCAGCTTTTCTGCAGACGACATCAGCCTCAGTGACGCCAAACCCGTCCGCACAGATGGTTCCCCATCGTCCCTGTTGCAGCACCTCCACCCGACCGGATCTCTCACTGCTGCCGTTCACTAAGCGGACGCTGCTGTCTGAAATACGTTGACAAAGAATAGACAAACCAAGGTAACGAATACGTATTTCGTATTTTTATACATTGCAGGCATAAATGTTTACATTTTTTAAAACGCTGCATTACATTGTTTTTTTTTGTGGATTACTTATTAGCATAAAGACCTTTTTGTAATTACAACACTTTAATGAAACGAATACCGTAGAATAAACTTACTACATGCGATGGCTGTCTGGTAACACGTATTCTCAATACCCCAGATGTCAGATTTACAATCTGATATGTCCGCTGCAGCACTGTCACAATCGAGGTTCTGAATGACGTTTTTATAACGTGGCTGTATTTCCCTTATTAAATATCCGCTTCAAAGACAAACAGGTAAATAGTGTTATGCGATGATTGAGGAATTCTTGCACTGTCTTCTATTAATAAGAAACATAATGATAAATACAAGTGTATTTTATAAACTTTTAACATTGTATCGTATATGCACACCTTTGATTGTATCCCAGATGTTTACACATAATGTTTATATCATGTGTCGTGATGTCGTATTTATTCCCATTGCTATCTCGCTGACGACAGATTCCCAGCCAGGTCCCGTTATACAAAACCTCGACTCGTCCAGCTTTTATTGAAGGTCCATCTGACAACCTTAGAGTAGAATTATGCGCTGTAACAAGAAAACAGTATCAAAATTATCTTTAAGAAGAGTTGTTACACGGTATATATTTTATTGAACACAATAATTCTAACATAATATAGACGATCAATGAAGTAGAGCATATACGGTGCTACATACTTAATACGAAGATGCTGTACCTCGCGCATTCTAATCTGTCATTTTCGTTAATTAAAACAATATGATAAGAGGTGGACTATTTTAAAACAAATGCATGATTTGAAAAAGAACGACTAATATAAAATATAAAAGTTCTAAACATGTCGATGTTTCAGAGTAGAAGGTTTTTAATCGTTTTAACTTTATAAATACATCATTGTTCCACTGAAATAGTTAGATGGTCAGAACGATTTAAGCAGTCATAATTTGTAAAAATCTGACATGCGGCCTTAAACGACACGTTTATTTGGGAAATTGTTGAGCCGCGAGGACCATGATATAATTGCGGTCACACAACTCAACATGAGTTATTGGGATTCTAGTGAACTTAAAGCGTACCGCAATTAATTGCCGCACGGTTTAAAGTACTACATGATGTCACAGTCCAGTGTGTGTTAGGCGTGCATCCAGATATATCCGATTCGTTTCCGGAACAACCAAAACTTGATATTGTAAGAAATCTTCCAGTCGACCTGAACTGATTGTACGCGTTATATATCCTTGGATTGCTGAAAGAGAACATGTTGACTAATGCATTGTTTATATGTGTGCGTGATCTGCAGTTTTCTTACCCAATTGATCAGGCATAATTTACGTACTGTAATTGAAAATATTAATTTATGAATTTGTGTAACATATCTCGCTAGTTTACTCATCGCTGGCAACGGCGAAGAAAACAAGACACAATAAATTGGCATTGGTCTTCACTTGAATATTACTTATAAGAACACGATACTTGGTATTCGTCCGATGGAGAATGGACTTATCGTTGTAAAACTTCTTATTTACAACGCAATACGTTGTCCCGAATCTGAACAAATCACAGCAATATATATAATTCATTGATAGATTAATATTTGTTAGATTATTGTTTGTTTTGGTTCATCGATACAAAAAAATAAATTCTCCATATAAGATCCACTTTTAAAATATTACTTTATTCATTCGAATAAAACCGATGCTTATTTTTAAATGCACTTTTAGGCCCTTATTGAAATCTAAAGACATTTTAAATTTGGATTGAACGAATTCATTTATAATTAAGTAACAATTATTGTTGTTCATTAGAGCACGTACGTGTTGGGAAGGCCCAGCATTTTGCACAAAACTATTGCATCCAGGACAGTCAGTTGATCGTAGCATATATCTCTCCAAATCCTGGAATAATAAATTATGCGTTCCAAAATATGTACACGGTTTTTTAATTCTTAACCACCCAAAAACAAAAGCCTATTACCGTAGTATGAAAATCCCTCTCCCCGCGACGCTGCTTGTCGTATGGTGTATATAGTTATAATCATGTAACACTAATAGGTTAATAAGCATATATCCTATTAAAAAATCTTAAACTTAAAGGGTTTTAATTAAGTTTATGAACTGTTGACAACTAATGTACATTAAAACAGTGTATCATATGATTATCGCTCGACCAATTTGAATTTGCACTTTGAGAATTGCATATACAAGCCGCAATTAACTATACCCGTTTGCTGTATTTTCTCTTTCGTAAATCTCTACTCTTCCATTATAGGAAGTCGTTCCGTCCACAAGTCGCACTAAAATGTAAGAATCTAAAAGGAAAAAAACAGAAGCGGTTATATTTATGTTCAACCCAAAACGTTCTGTATGAGTCTAAACAGAATACAATTTTTGGGGACGACATTTTTGTTTCTCTGAAATTAAAGTGTGTAACAAAGAAATTAATTGGCAACTAAGAGAGCTGTTTCATATAAGTCGCGGAATTCTCTTCTTTACTCTTTATTTTTCCTTAAAATAAAAATAATTCCCAAGCAACTAGAGCCTGTTATATTATATTTTAAAATTGATTTTAATTATCTTTAATTACTTGATGAGTTTGGAAACATGCTTTTGTAATTAGATTTTGCACGCGTTTAATATTGCTGTCGAATATACATGTACATCATCATATTTCAAACTTGTATATTATTTTTAAATACAGCTACTGTTTAACATTGATATGATTGCAATAAAAGGATTATCACAAGTTGCAAAGCTAATGTAAACGTTAACGTAAATTCGAATTGATTTTGTACACGTGTTGGTTTTATGTGAACATTTTGCTAAACTTTGTGTTTGTCACTAATATCCGTCTATCGTGTTTCTAACATTCAGTAATTCTGACTTATAATTATGCAATTGTAACATATATCTTACAGCAGTTGATTGCAGCGCTTCTATTAGATGGACATTTATCAATAATATCGGTTGTTTTACAATTAGCAATGTCAGTTTCGTTTCCTATACAGTTATATCCGTGCGATTTCATTGGTCCACTTCCACTATGAAAACGGCCATCAGTATAAAGAGTTATATTCCTGAAATATAAACATATGATGACTTATATAAAATTGAATACAATATGTAAAGAATGAAAATATGATACGGCATTATAATTACAAGAAAAACACACGTGACGCCATTGCATTGGAATATTATTTGCTACGTTTTTTAGAAAAAAATATTAAAACAGAGCACACCCTCTTTCAAATCCAAGCATTTTGCATATGACCATGGCTGTCTTTGTTTCGACGAGATCAGAACAAACGGTCTCCCATGCAGACCCGTTCTGAATTTCCAATCGACCTGAATAATGCTTCGGACCGTCAGACAGACGAACTTGAGTTTCTACAAAGACAAACATGTTTTCATGTGATTTCTGCCGTAATACATATAATGATTTTAGATGAAACTAAGGTAAAATTTAAAATTACGCACTGCATTCAACTGCTGCATCTTCCATGTGTTTGCAGTTCGTTGAAGAAAGCCAGTCGCTGGATTTGCACTCAGAAATGTCATTTTCGGCACCAAGACAACGCATTTCGTCCACGGTTATTAAACCAGTGCCTTCTCCAAAATAGGCTCCACCATAAGCTTTGGCGTCACTGTAAGATTATAATATACACGAAAATGTATTATGAGTATCAGTATACGAATTATTTATAATAAGATTCGTTAAATAGATAATAAGGATGGTTTTCATGTTGAAAATAAGTTACTTTGGACTGTATCCAAGCATCCGACAGATGACCTTGGCTTCAAGGGCATCGAAGTTGTCATCGCATACCGTCCCCCACTGTCCTCTGTACTCCACTTCAACACGACCAGATTGAGAACTGGTGCCGTTGGCAAGCCGAATAGGAGTAACTGCGAATATTTGTGTATTCTATACGCGAATCATAAATATATAACCGCCATAATATGTACACTGCTGTAGTACAAAGTAGCATTATTTAAATATTATGCAAAAACCAGATATTTCTTTGAAAAAATCAACATTTGCTTCATTATATTTGCAGTCAGTGTTCCCGCTGCATCGCAAGTACTAAATGTCGTAACGCACAGACAGCTTCGTCTAAAAAGCTAAATGTTCATTTGAAACTGAAATACATGGAACGTGAGGTATTATATTAATGTTGAATGAATGTATTATTTTTATTTTTATTAGCGACTCTGATATCAATACAAATAATTTTCTTTTAAAATTTTGATAAATGTTTAGATCGCATAATGATTTCAAATTGGAAATATAACATTTTACACCAGCTTTACTTACGACAATTCACAGCCGCCGCAATCGAGGAGGAGCACGTGCTTGCATTCCTACGCGCACAGAAGAAAATGTCTGCTTCTGTTCCTTGGCACGTGTAGGATATCGATGAGAATGCGTCCTGGTGGTAGATGTGGGACGAAATAAGCTGCGCACCACTATAAATAATGACATTTAAGTTTTAACACTCCCCCGAGAGGTCTAACACTTACCCTTTCGTCCGTCTGTCGGCATTATACTTTAACCGAAGATTTTTATTCCAGAAATACGAAAAAGATCCATTATGATAATATATATCTACTAATTTTGTTGAGGAATGTTAGACTCCTAACATCAATTAGACAGGTTGAAGTTCATATGAACAAGGTATATAGGGCTTTGATTTAGGAAAAGTATATGCTCAAAGTCAAAACAAGCAGTTTGTTTTATCTTTGCTGTGTTATATGTTAAAGCTAATGTGACCATATCTTTGAGTACATTAACGACATGCGTAGATCATCACAATACACAAGTTCAAACTCGAAAGTTGCATTTTGTTTTGCTGGACTTCAACATGCAAAGACCGACGTGGACGTTTATTTTCAAATTATTGTTTTTACGCCTGAACGAAGTTCCATTAACTTATTTAATAACGTTTCGTTTATTCGGACTGAACAATGACCAAAGACAGGTAAAGGAGTTTTGAAATAACACGTAACGTCCTTTGTTGAATGCCTTGAATGCCATGTGCTTGCATTCAATGAGACCATTCAAAAATCAATAAAAGTGTTCACTCCTTCGTTCAAATCTGATTTTCTTGACTTATTTCACAAATTATGTATATGTTTTTTTATGTCCTAGCATGATGTGTTTTGGACAATGCACATTCCACAATTTTAGTCATCTGAGCTTGAATGTACGTGCATGTATTTAAAAGCTGCTTGTTCATATGTATTATCTTTTTTGACGCTTTTTTCATCACGTTTTAAAAACCGACCCAGGTAACACATTTTTAACTTTCGTCTTAAGCAATTATGGGAAACATTTGTTTCACTTTGGGTAAGCTCTATGCATTAACATTGATATATTTAAATAAAAAAGTATGATATGCATATTTTCAGGTTTGTGCGAGATACCCCAAAATTACGGAATGTACATAAAACGCGAAAACATTCGTCACAAGGTTTTGTTATTTATGAAAATTAAGGTATTATGTTTTTTACTGTTTAACCTGCAAAGATAATATATTGTGAATCATATATTTCATAAATTTATGTGATCTTGATCATTTCATCACAAAACTTGAACTATTTGCAAACGCGACTTGTCATGTGCAAATACATTCTTTAGCTTTTTTTTCTTACAAAAAGTACGTAAACAATTTTCCAAACATATTTTACTTTAATAAAACATAAACCCAAGTATAAATTCCTTATTATGAATGCATATTTTACATGTAACATCATTGCCAAACATCGAGTTCAATGCGGCCTATAGGAGAATTTATTGGTTCTACATATTTTTGTTGTAAAAAGTTGTATATTGGTAAGGCGTAAGATCTAATATGCAATTTAACTGGATTGTACAGATATTTTTATAGTAAAAGATACATTCAACAGATTGCGATATAGTTTTATATACATTTATTTGTGTAAGGTTACTCTGCTTGTGATAGTTAATATGCAAACTAGCATTCGTAGTGTACTTTAAGCTGAATCCCATCATTCCACAGACGACCATGGCCTCTGAAATGGTGAAGTCGTCTGCACAGAGAGGTTCCCAGCTCCCGGAAATGTTCACCTCCACTTGGCCATCGTGTGTGGTATTACCGGATGTCATGCGCATGTGTGTTTCTAAAGACGGTGAGTCACGAAATAATGTGCATAATTTAGATAACATGGTTTAACCGCGTGGACAATCATATCATGCACGTGGAGCAAACAGGGCAGGTTTATCTAACATATCTGTGAATCTACGATACCGATTTACAAACCGATACTTGAACATGTTATCTCGTTGGATAATCGTAACCCTTTGGACATTTCAGAAAATTATGCAACTGTCAGATTTACATGCTATTTTCTGCATCAGGTCGGTAATGTCTATATCAGTCCAGTCCATGATTAAATAAATGAGAGTTTACATCGAAATAACTATTCTAAAGAGAATTCAATGAATCTTTTTTACAACATATGCTGCTGGCAAAGATATTTTTTAAGAATGTCTTTCCGCAACCATTGCCGCAACAAATAGTTAAATAAGTTAGTCCTGGTTTACCTTTTCAATGATGCATGTACATGTTTTGTCTACTTATCATTACACTGTGTGTCACATTCAATATCATATGTCGTCGAATATAGTTTATATGCGAGCATGTGCAGAGAAACGAGCATAATCACGCTTACGCCGAAAGAGGAACAATCTTATGTTTCAATTAGAATAGATATTATATAAAGATGCATTTACTATTTACAAGAATGACGTTGTATGCATATAATAAATGTAATTGTTCTTGTTTGACCGTATTGATCAATGAAATTTAATACATATAAATATACATATAAGAACATACGACAGTTGACCCCAATGTCTTCTGCGTGAGTGCAATCACTTTTTGTCCAATCATCATGCGTGCAGTTTGCTATGTCCGTTTCGTTTCCACTGCAGCTAAGACTGTCCAGCATTATGACCCCAGATCCGGGACCATACACATAAGCAGCAAGCACATCGGCGGACCTAAACAGCCGATCGTGAAAAAAATGATGTGTGTTTCAAATAGCTATTGCTTTATTGCATGATTTTGATTCGATTCTTCCTACATTATATGTTTGGTCTGTAAAAAAGACAATCGCTCAACAGGAAAATCGACCCTCTTTGTTTTTTTGAGGCGTTCCTTTAAAAATCAAAAGTAACTCCTGTATGATGTCACATCACGCACGGACGTTGTCAAAATGGGATTCATTGTTGCTATGCCTTACATATAATAGCTGTTACTCGCTAGCACATTATAGTTGTTAACTCACTTGGTATCGTTTAAACCGAGCATCCTGCAGACGACCTTGGCGCTGTTGACCGTGAACTCGTCATCACACACTGTTCCCCAGTGCCCGTTGTGTTCGACCTCCAAGCGACCTGAGAACGGCGTCTTGCCACCAACAAGACGGATGTTGGTGGCCGACCCTGAAATATTGAAAAAAACAACAACACGCAATATACAACCAAAGTACGAAGTACTCATTGTTAGCCATGTTCGTCAGTCATCGTCTAGCGTTATGCAAGAGGCGTCGTTCGATGCCTACATTACACATTGACCAGCCTTGATGTTTATGTTCTGTTAATAATTATTATATTAATTTAAAACTATGGAATTTTCGCGTTAACTTAGCGACACAAGTTTAAACATCTGAAAACTTTTCATCGCTTAACAGTTGGTATTTGGAAGTTTCACAAAATGTTATTTGTACAATAACCATATTGTAACATTGATACAGGAATGTTTCTTGGTGGACACTTTGTTGTTTCATAGTTAAATTATTTAGTTGTACGTCACCTGACCAGGGATGCTATTTTGACGATACTATAAATGTACGTTAAAATTGTTTGAAAAAAAAGTAACCTTATAAATTGCTTGATAAATTTCTCGCAAGCTTCACTATGAAGATAAAAAAGATCATATTTATAAAGTGCATATTTTGATGCATTTTTTATAATTACGAATTATGTTCATTAGAAGGCACGGTGCTTTACTTAGTTTTCCGCTGACAACATATTGCTTACCGGGGGGTAAGTACCATCATCCTTGCGACGAATTTAATGCTTTGTATCATTAAACAAGCAACCAACAGAGCCCTATGCTGTGACAGTTAAGTTGTATGGATGTGAAATACAATAAGGTTTCTAGATAATCAGTTAATTTTTGTGTTTGCTAAATCAAATCAAATATCTGATATTTCAGAAAAGACATTCTACCAAAGCTCTTTGAATAGAGTAAAATAAACATACAAATAAGTTGGTCATCAAGGGGCGGCACAGTTTAGTTAAAGTGTATGTTGAATACGACTTAACAAAACAGACTGACACACACTGTCTGCATTACCTGCATACGTTCGTGTAATTGATATTTACCTGGCGGTGAGATCGATCAAAGTATGGTCTACATTACAAAGACGTAATGTTAAATTTTGTTTTCACAAATTGAACCTTTCTTGAATTCAGAAAAATAACGTTCGCTTATGTATGAAAAAGCAACACAAATACGAAAAAAATAAAGTATTAAACATTCATTTATCATATGGTATTTAGCAGACGGTAAATATGTAACAAAAGATTAGACTATTAACGTTCCTGATTAAACTGTTAAGTACGTGTTTGTTATTTAAATAACATAGCACAATTCTATTGTCATTTTCTAGTAACAAAAGTAAACACAGAGGTTATCAATGTAGCACGATCCTTTGCTGTGTTTTTTACAATGTACAATTCGAATAATTTCAGAAGTAAATCTCAAATATACAAGTTATTTTATTTTTACGGATGTCCAAGTAATTTATTTTAAAGAACTATACACACTAATTAGATTTGTGTGTGCTTGATATTTATCATAAAGTATTTCATACTTGATTTTTCTCGAGCTAAATATTAAGATAATTGGAATAAAGTACCTGTCTGCAAGGTCATAAACAGTAGCCAACCCATGATTTTTAAAACTGTCTGCTTCATGTTCAACCCATTGAGTTGCAAAACTGATATGAGCGTGCGATACAAATAACTGGCGATTCATGATTAACCAGCTGTCCAAGTCACGTGACGCTGTCGTAGGTGTGTACATCGACACGTCCTTGTGATATAATATGTACTGATAGTAAACTGAAACTTGTTTTGTTATCAGCTTCATTATCGTATAAATCAAAATTTACACCTGCTTCTAAACGTGTGTAGAGTTATTTATTTTGATTTTCTTTTTTTTTGTAATTCATATTGACCAAAAAGCGGGATATTGACCTTAAAAGTTGGGGAACAAATCCAAAACCAAAACGTTTTACTCATTTATTGAATAAAAAAATGTAATTGTACTGTGTCGATATATGAATAATATATCATAATAATCAAATTTATACTTGTAGTTATGCTTTGCGCAAAAAACAAAACAAAGGGCAAAACCTCTATAAATACATATATTCTTCCGATTTCCTCCCAAAGTCTGCTTTTATTGTATGAGGTTTTATTTGAATTTGTTTTAAAACTGTTTGAGTTATAATCTGCACAATATAAATAACAATGTTTAAATTGGACTTTTCACAAACTGTATAGAAAGGGGAATACCCCCAAAATAATTAAGAGATAAGTATATTCCTTGCATTCTGCACCTACGCACAATTATCTCTTAAGATGTTTCATCTTAATATCTTTTATTATGATGGAATTATAGAGTGCACACGAAAGTTAACAAGAAACAATCACTCTGTTAATATTGAAGACAGAGTTACGGTACTTTTACTCTGCACTTTCTCTCTAAGTCCTTTATAAATAGGAAGTTTTATTTGTATCCATCTAATATTTTTGAAGTTATGTTTTGAACAAGAAAATGACAGTATGCAGTTAAGCTGTGCAAAAAATAAATAAACAAATGGATGAACTTCCGAAATACAATAGAAATAGTTTAGCTGTGTAACCTGCCCTGCATCCATAACATAGGCCAAGCCAAAACAGTTCATTCAATGAACGCACATTACACTCTGACTAGTACCTGCAAAGACAACAATTGTGCCAAAGTATACTCAGTTATTGTTATATGCTTATATATTGCAATTGCATACCCTGAATTGAGAACATTGCTCAATTATATTGGCAGTAAATATTGCCGCTGCATAAATTAATGCAGATCTAAAGTAAGCTTATACAGCTGAAAAAACCGAATCAGATAAAACGATAATGTCAGGTCTTTGGATCACGAACATGAAAGAACTGAACAACAAACAACTATCAAAAAGTATTTCAAGTCACTCACGTCGAGCATATGCAAATCTTCACAACGCAATGCACGTGATTAAATGTCAGTTCATGGGAGTGGGTTATCAAATGTCAGTGCATGGGAGTGGGAGTGGGGTATATCATGTCAGTGCATGGGAGTGGAGTATTAAATGTCACTGCATGGTAGTGGGGTTTTACATGTCAGTGCATGGGAGTGGGAGTGGGGTTTTTCATGTCAGCGCATGGGAGTGGAGTATTAAATGTCATTGCATGGTAGTGGGGTTTTACATGTCTGTGCACGGGAGTGGGAGTGGGGTATTACATGTCAGTGCATGGGAGTGGGAGTGGGGTATTTCATGTCAGTAAAAGGAGTGCAGTATTAAATGTCACTGCATGGGAGTAAGGTATTACATGTCAGTGCATGGGAGTGGGAGTGGGGTATATCATGTCAGTGCATGTGAGTAGAGTATTAAATGTCACTGCATGGGAGTGGGGTATTACATGTTAATGCATGGGAGTGGAAGTGGAGTATTAAATGTCAGTGCATGGGAGTGGGAGTGGGGTATAAAATGTGTGCAGTGTGACTCATTGATTTATGCCGGGACAATAAAGAAAGCTTTCAGGAAAATGCAAAAGTCGTTCTCCAGTAAGGACACCTCAATAACGGAAACCCCTAAAATTAAGCGCGCAATGTTCCGCACCAGGGACAACTCAATTATTCCGAGTCTGCCACTCCGTATTCAGCGACGCGTATTTCCAATGATAACCAAATAACACCAGTCGTCCCTGTAACCGTGACTCCCAAGACTATAAATGACAATAAGACCAAAACTTCATCGACCACGAATCAGGCTACGCCCCCTTCCGACGGGCAATCATGTTATCAAACCCATAGACACGCCCCGGCAGTATGGCTTACCTTTTGCCTTACCACTGTCGCGGTGAT
>VMBQ01005573.1:25198-63035 GCA_007657795.1 Dreissena rostriformis | reverse complement strand
TTAACCCTTTGAGCGCTGGAACCGGATTTTGAAGGCCTTTGCAAACAGTTTGGATCCAGATGAGACGCCACAGAACGTGGCGTCTCATCAGGATCCAAACTGTTTGCTATTCTGATAGTGGTCTTAGAAAAAAATCGAAGAAAATGCTAATTTTAGAAATTCAGCAGACGACATTTTAGCAGACGACAAATTTCCCAGCATGCAAAGGGTTTATGTGGATAACCATTTTGTCTTGCAAAATGCTAAACAATGTTGTTCTTGTAATTATCTAAAATAAGAAAAGTTACCTGATTTATCAGGTGATACTTTCGAAAATAATTTACTGTATTATTCAAAAGCAAACAAATATCCTCTATTTAATGTCGGAGCACTTATTTGAAAATAAGGACATTTCAATTAATTTTAGATTTCATTTTTGATACAAAAAAACAACAACGAAACACATAATGTGATTCACATACCATCTGTATTTATTACATCGTACCTGACTGTATTTCACTTGATGTATAGTGTTACCTAGCCTTGATGCAAATTCTAACACATGAAAGTACATCAGATCTGAAAAAAGAATATATCTGTTTTATTGGAGTGTAGATCAAATGTCTTGGTGAAGTGTGAGAAAATATTTTTTTCATTTTTTTGCAAGTCTGTAGAGCTATAAATTTGGTCCAAATAGCTCGAAACTATTTACATTCCACGATTTATTCGGTACAAGACCTTAAAGAAAATAAGAATATAATTCAATTGTTGCATCCGGGTGATTTATGGGGTTTTCTTACTTATAATGATTTTTTTTGTATAAGCTAAGCTGTAATCTTTTTGTTCCTTTTTACTCAATACCCACTCTTGTGATTGGTTTATTAAGTAATAAAATATAATTATTTGAGTTTTTCTTTTTTGTTTAAAATCATGTCAAGCATTGTTTCATTTCAATGCAAAATGAACAACAACTTGGGGGTGGATATATACCTTAATACACCTTGCATTAACAACCACCACATAGGTACTAGTATGACATACTGTACAACAAAATGGAGGGTAATTCAACACCCACTATTAAATTTCATGTAAATGGAATAGTGACCGATTAACACATTTTTGTAATAAACAATAAACTCAGGAAGTCCAGTAAAATTACATGTGATTGTCAGTTTGTCAGCATCACTCTTGTTACCGTATCAGCAAACTGATTATAAAACAAATTACACCATTTAATATGAATGGAATATTCTTTTGAACTGTGTAATATTTAATAATTCATTGCACAATTCATTGGAGAGGAACCATTCAATCAAGTGATTGGACTGGCATACTTTCCTTTCAAAGGCAATATATAGTGGTATTGATTTTGTCCTGTGGTTGACCCTCTCTGTAGTAAAGGGAAAATAATAATGTTTAAATTACGCCCACTGCAAAGTTTTAAACTGTCATACTCGGGTATTTGTTGTTAGTTCAATTGTTTGTTGGTCAAAAGCATTAATTTGTACATAAATTATATTTGCAAAGCTATTTACAGATTTTTGTGATATTGTGTGGGAGTCATATGGAAATAGACAATTGATCAATATTTTCTATAATTTACTGATTTTAATTTTTTCTAATCAAGATCTACATAAAAGAATGTTTTTAAAAAGCTTATTTTTTTTTAGAATATCACATCCAACTATAAAATCTGGTTTAGTCGCACACATGAGCAGCCTGCCTTAAATTTAGTTGTTTGCATAAGCGCTTGGAAGTCATAAGACCAACCAGTATCCCAAATGTATCATCAATGACATATGTGTCGTGTTCTGAGAAAACTGGGCATAATGCTTGTTCGTAAATTGTCATCCCAGATTAGCCTGTGCGGACTGCAGAGGCTAATCTGGGATGACACTTTACGCATATGCATTATGCCCAGTTTTCTCAGAACACGACACATATCATCGGTGATTTAATTGTCCTATACTTTGCCAAAGATCTTATTATGATTGTTTAGTTACCAGGTAATCAACAAAGTTGACAGTCACCATGGCATAGCGGATATGGTGTTCGTCTTGCGATCAGGAGGTCACAGGTTCAATCCGGACTTTGGCAGCATTCTTTAAATCTCCCCACAATGACACCAAGTACTGGTTCTACCTAGGCCCAGGACTCCTTGTTTAGTCAAAGTGTGTTGATGTTTCAGAGGAGAAACTTAGGATATAGCAAGCTTGCATGCAGACCTAGATTAGGATTGCACTGGTAAATCTAAAAGTTAGAGGCATTTAACCCTTTGTATGCTGGGAAATTTGTCGTCTTCTAAAATGTTGTCTGCTGAATTTCTAAAATTAGCATTTTCGTTTATTTTTTTCGGCGTTAGCTCAGCTGTATACGCCAGCTTTTCACCTTAGCCTGACCTTTGTAAGCGACCAATCAATTCGAATATAAAATTTCCCGCCGGTGGGCCTGAAACTTTTCGAAGTAGAAAACGTGCAATCTACGAACAGACTTCACATTAACATTAATATGTTATTCCATCGACTTTCTATTATTGGGAAGTATTGGGTATGAAAAGGGATACTACA
This sequence comes from Dreissena rostriformis, assembly GCA_007657795.1. Classification (NCBI taxonomy): domain Eukaryota; kingdom Metazoa; phylum Mollusca; class Bivalvia; order Myida; family Dreissenidae; genus Dreissena; species Dreissena rostriformis. The sequence goes on along the minus strand of VMBQ01005573.1, from coordinate 60,489 downwards.
GTTCGTTTAGCAACGATGTTAACTGCGTATTCAGCATGAAACAATTGTATCTCTAATGATAAGGTTTGAGAGATAGAGCAGTTTCACACTCAATTCTCGACATCAATACTGAATGTGTGCCCCTTTATATTTAGAAGAAAGTTCAGCGCCAGATCGTTTGTACTTAAAGGCTGCGTTCTCATATTTGGTAATTACTACGATATTGCATTCTGTGCTTTCATCAATTTTAGATCATATAAGTATTGTTGTTCAGTAACCTTATATACACTTTGACGAAAATATTTAAAATTGTTTTTCGAAATTGACTGTTAAACACGTAAATGTTTAAAGCTTTAAACAAGCTGTCGTTCCAGCAGTGGAATTGTTACTTCACTTGCATTGCATTCCAACCCGCGAAGTATCAAGGTCAGTTTGCGGTCAGTTACAGAAATCGTTATATAAACGCTATCGCGTAAACTATGTGCACTTAAAGTTTATTTTGATCAGAAAGATACTAAATAAAGATATTTGGCGATATTATAATGGTATGTCAATCATAGATTTTTAATGTGTTTTTAACAATTGCATGATAAGGACCAATTTTGAATAATTTAATTATAAATATTTATCCATTTGACCAATTTATTAAACACGAGCACGATGATTCACGATGTTATTAATAATGGAATCAAATAAGATTCGAGTGTTGCCGGCTGACCTATATGCTTTCATTTATTTTCATGCTTCTTGTGTTTTTCTATTCTGTAAATATTGATATCTCAGTAATAATATCTAACAACGCGAAATAAGCCACGAAATCTGGTGCAACACCCCGTAATTTATTTGCGTGTGATGCAGATAAGAACTGCGCAGAAAAAAAGCATTCGTTTTTTTTTTATCTCACACTTATAACTTTTGATCGTTCATAAACACCGACCACAATCAACGCCGTATATCGTTTTTAAAGATATTTCTTGTTTCAAATACTATCAGAATAGCAAAAAGTTTGGATCTTGATGAGACACCAAGTTCTGTGGCGTCTCATCTGGGACCAAACTGATTGCAAAGGCCTTCGAAATTCGGCTCCAGCACTGAAAGAGTTAATGAGACAAAAATAATGTTGGAATCTGTGCACAAGTCCCTTAAAGTAAAGTTGCAATAAAATCACAATCGCCTAGTGGTTAAAGTAGGGCATACGATTGCGGCCATTAAGTTGACTGTTTCTTTTACCTATTTCTATTTTTTGATGTACCGTGACGATATTGTTGAAGTATTGATGTCTGGGTCCTTAACGTTGGGAAACGTTATTGAACTCCTTCTGAGATAACTGCATCTCACACTGTGGTAATCAGCTTCTGTAATAAATAACTGTTTACAGGTACATTGTAGTTATCGACTTCATTGAATCTGTCCACTATTATCCCACTTTTCACTAACTGTTACGAATCAATGAAAGTGGATTATTGTCAAGGTAACTTCTAATACTGTGGTCTTTTGTGTTCTAAAAACTGGTATTATTGTTTGCTAACATTGATCTTGGATAGTAGTCCATCATTCATATGTTGCTATATTTGGGCAAAGTGCAACCATGATGGATAGTTGATGCAAATTTAATATCTCCTTGTCAGTTTGATTGGTAAATATGTTGTAGTTGTTTGTTACTGGTTTCTTGTGTGACAGTTGTGCAGTGTTAAGAAATCTCTTCAAGTTTCTCGGAACAACTTTAATTGATAAGGTGTAATTATATTGTTTAGTTATTCATGAAATGTTATAGAACAACATCATTTGAACAAAAAGTTTTTTTTTGTCATGCATGTACCAGAGAAAATAAAATAAATGAAACTAAGGAATGGAATGCAAGCAATTTCCATCAAAAACTGATGTATCTGTTTAACATTTCTATATGTGATGCAGTAGTTTTCCACTCACAAAACTAATTTTTATGTTCCCAAGTCTATACTGGGGGACATATTGTTTTTGCCCTGTATGTTCGTTGGTTTGTTTGTTTGCATCAAACTTTAGTATTGGCCATAACCTTTGCAATATTGAAGATAGCAACTTGATATTTGGCATGCATGTGTATCTCATGGAGCTGCACATTTTGAGTGGTGAAAGGTCAAGGTCATCCTTCAAGGTCAAAGGTCAAATATATGGGGGACATAGTGTTTCACAAACACATCTTGTTTTTAAATATGTATACAGAAATTAGAAAATGGTGATAAAAGTAGTAGAAATTAATGTTCATATAAATTGAAAATAATTATTGTAATGTTAGCTAAATCTGTTGTTGTTTAAATTTCACTGTTCAACTTTGTCAAAGGACACCAAATTAATTGGGTGTGTATGACACAATTGCATAACTAAATATGTTAAACTTAAAATTTACCAAACAAAACCCAAGATTTTGAATGTGAGAAGGTTCGTACCGCAAGATTGATGCGCTTTAAATGGTCACACAATTAAATAAAAATAAATAGCCAACCGCAGGCAAATATACCTGACACGATATTTCACTCTGATATTTTGTTTCCTTAAGGGCGGAGTGTTCAGGTTTGGTGATTTTTATGCAGAAAGAAGTGCATCAATTGAGCTTTAAAATATAGGTAAGAAAATCTTCAAGAGACTGTGTCAGTTTGCGACATGGTGACCTTTTAAATGTCTGCTTTACGCCTGTACCTTATAGTTACCTATAAATTAACATTTTTTCGTTTAGTTTGGATGCATTGAGACCACATTTTACCTATGTTAATTGACTCGTACACGCACAATTGTCGTATCAGATGACAATATTGTATTGTGGTTAACCAATAATTGAAGCCACCGTTATAGCTCTGAACATTTATAGACCATTGGATAGGGTATGCAATAAAGATTGTTTTGCTTTTGATCAATATGTATTGATGTAAACAATTTGTTTTTGACATGAGATGTGGGTTAAACATTGGCAGTACAAATTATAATTATATGATTGTGCCATGTTTATTAGTACTGCCTTACATGTTGTCAAGCAAGTCTGTCGTTCATGATATCATATTTTGATGTCTTATTAAATAAGTACTTCCATTTTTTTGGAATTCCTATATTTTTGGAATTCCTTTATTGTATTTTAGCCATCAAGTAGTGGTCCTACTGAGGTTTTGTACCGGTGTCTACATAAGCCTTTGGCTTTAAACAGTAGCATGCTTCAACACATTGATAAACGCTAAAGATAGTGCTTCATTAAAATCTTTAGTTCTGGTACTGTATTTAATTTCTTCTCTTTTATTCTGAATCTTTGGCTCTCCTGTTTTATATCCCTTTTTAAAAAAAACAGGGCATATTATGGGAATACCAGCAGTGGGCAGTTTGGCGCGTTCAGGAGAACGATGTCCGCTCATTAACTCAAACAGTTTAAATCGGAACCTCATGAAACAAGGTGATAACGAAGCAGTATTCTGAATTGTGGCCCTTGATTTTTTGGCAATTTGCCACATTAATGTTGTTAGCGCTCCATCTATTACTATTAATAGTTTTAATCTTAAAGTTAATATGAAATATGCAAAAGAACATTAGTTTAAACAAGAGCACTGCATATCGGGTGCCAACGCTCGGCTGTGGGTGCTGGATTTTGTTTTTTTGACCTTTGACCTTGAAGGATGACCTTGACCTTTCACCACTCAAAATGTGCAGCTCCATGACATACACATGCATGCCAAATATCAAGTTGCTATCTTCAATATTGCAAAAGTAATGGCCAATGTTAAAGTTTTCGGACGACGACGAATGGAAGGACGAGCTGGCTATATCAATACCTCGTGTTTTATTTGAAAACAGTTGAGCTAAAAAAACACTTAAACACATTATTGATTTCAAATGCAAATCATTCGACAGTTTATTAAAAATTTAACACATTTTTGCTAACATGATTTTTATGCTCCCCCAAAAAAAATTTGGGGGGGAGCATATAGTCGCCGCCTCATCCGTCCGTCTGTCCATCCGTGCGTCCGTGTGTCCGTCTGTGCACAATTTTTGTCCGGGCTATTTCTCAGCAACTAATGACCGGAATTCAATGAAACTTTATGCGAAGCTTCACTACCAAGAGGAGATGTGCATATTATCAGCCGGTTCTGGTCGGATGATTTTTCACAGAGTTATGGAACTTTGAAATTATCCATTGTACATATAGTGCAATTCTTGTCCGGGCTATTTCTCAGCAACTAATGACCGGAATTCAATGAAACTTTATGGGAAGCTTCACTACCAAGAGGAGATGTGCATATTATCAGCCGGTTCTGGTCGGATGATTTTTCACAGAGTTATGGCCCTTTGAAATTTTCCATTGTACATATAGTGCAATTCTTGTCCGAGCTATTTCTCAGCAACTTATTATGGGAATTCAATGAAACTTTATGGGAAGCTTCACTACCAAAAGGAGATGTACATATTATCAGCTGGTTATGGTCGCATGATTTTTCACAGAGTTATGGCCTTTTGAAATTTTCTATAAACTGTACATACAGTACAATTCTTGTCCGGGTTATTTCTCCCCAACTACTGACTGGAATTCAATGAAGCTTTATTGGAAGCTTAACTACCTTGAGGAGATGCGCATTTTATTTGTGGGTTCTGGTTAGATGATTTATTTAGAGAGTTATGGCCCTTTGGAATTTTTAAGTTGCTAAACCATTCATCGTATTATTTTGTCCAAAGTTATGCCCCTCAAGACGTTTCCTTTTATCTGAATATATAGTGCAATATTGTGACAAAAAAAAACATTTGGGGAGCATCACCCGTCTCTGACGGTTTCTTGTTCAGCTTTATTTTCAACATGTTTTTAAGACATTGAGTATACTGGAATCACCATGGATTTCTGTCCGTAGGTCTGTCTGTCCAAAGACATAAATTTGTGCTATGCACAAATAGGCAAAGGGGAGGGGATGTTCTTCATTCACTTCTGTAGCAATCCCTAGTATTTTGCTTTTTGGGATGTACATGTATGCTTTCTTTTTGGAATTAATCACCTTGGAAATACTTGAACAAATGGGCTCAATACTCATAAGATTTAAATAAAAATTATATTGAAAATATTTAGTGCATAAACTACACAATTAAGTCATGAACTGTATAGTTTAAATAACCTCTATTTATCATCATTAAACTAGAGATGGCATTAAGTATGATACGCCCAAACTCTTGGACTGGTTTCAAACCATTTTCTTTAGAAAAAACTTCAATATGGTAGACAAGGTGGAATGTAACCACAGATAATTGTGCTGAATGTAACCACAGAGTTAACAGCTTGAAACAAAACAATCAGTAGTAAGCCTATAGCCAATCATTATGGTTGATAAAAGCATTATACATGATTAAATTAATATGCAATGCCTCATTGCAAGATTACTGTAAATTGTGTTTGAACTTAATACATTTTAAGATTCTTTTGCTTTGAGTAATCAGTTTTATAAAACGTGCACAATTAGTGTAGCTTGTTTTTGAAATTAGAAGACTTAAATAAACTGTAGTGGAATCAATTGTTTTGTTATGAAAATACTCTATGTTATTACAAGTACGTAACTTAAATTAATAATATTTTGCTTTGAGTGGTCAACTTTTGGACTAAGGTGCCAAGTTTATTAAGGCATGGATTACAATCTTATTTTACAATGACTGTACTTTACTTTGTATTACAAGCAACAATGTATATATAGGATCTGGCATGAGTTGTCATATCATACCATATTTTATTAAACGAGTTCAGGAATTGTGTTAGTAAGCGAGCCTTTGGCGAGCTCACTATCGAATTTCCTGGATGAGTTAAATAAAATATGGTATGATATGACAACGAGTGTCAGATCTTTTTTATCACATGCTTTTAAATGAGCAAATTAAATAAATATTTACGCAAACATAATAATAAATCCCGAATGTTGTTTAAATTTTGTGACGTCATTTGACGTTGCATGCAACGTCATTTCAGCAAAATAACAAAATGTGATTGGTCAATAAACGAGAACTAAGCCAATGAAAACGATTAAAAAGTATATTACACATGTGTAATATAAAAATATATGTTATGGTTATATTACATGGGAAACAGGGTATGGCATGTGATAAAACGCGCTCTCGGTTTTTTAATGCCAAAATGGAGAAAAGTGTACTAAAGTGCACTAATACGCTACAGTTTTATTTGTTCCCCAAAAACTGCACTTCAAGTGTATTTAAGTGCATTTTAACTGCGTTAATTTACTTAGGAAAACATGATGAAAAATGCACTCAAGTGTATTATTCTAGTGCATTTATACACTCAAGTGTATTTGTTTATTCTAAAAAATATGCTCTAGTGTATTTTTTAGTGTATTAGTGCACTAAAAATACACTCAAGTGTATTTTATAAAAATGTGCACTATTTTAAAAAAATACGCTCTAGTGTATTTTTAAGCGTATTTGTACACTTAAAATTCACTCTAGTGTATTTAAAAAAAAACACTCAAGTGTATTTTATAAAAATGTGCACTATTTAAAAAAAATACGCTCTAGTGTATTTTTAAGCGTATTAGTACACTTAAAATTCACTCTAGTGTATTTTTAAAAAAATACACTGAAGTGTATTTTATAAAAAATGTGCAGTATTTAAAAAAAATACGCTCAAGTGTATTTTTGAGCGTATTAGTGCACTTAAAATTCACTTGGTGTTTCTTCCGGAGGGGGTTTGTTCCGTACACCGTTTTTTTTTTACTGTTGATATACAGGTAATAGATCAGTGGGAGATTTTGTTAGTTATACAAAACTTTCCAAAAGTGATTAACCCATTTATGCCTATAGCGTCTAGAAAAAAGGCCTTGGCAAACAGCTCAGACACAGATGAGACGCCGCATGATGCAGCGTCTAATCAGGGTCTGTGCTGTTTGCTTAAAGGAATTTCTTTAAGAAATATTCTAAATATAGAAATAAATATACTAAACATCCCTAATTTTGGAAATAAATTGATCCAATTTAGAAGGATTGGAGAGTCCACTAGGCATAAATAGGTTAAAAAGTGCAACGGGGTTCCATATGGGTCCCATTTGGGCTGCCCAATGTACATTCAGTTTTGGACTGCATGGAATGTCTTTCCGGTTAGTGCAGTGGTTGGTATACTCGCTTTTCAACTAGGTGACCCGGGTTCAATCCCTGTTCCCGGAAGAATGTGTTTGATTGGTGGTCATCATACTGAACAGGTGAGTTTTCCTCCGAGTACTCCGGTCTCCCCCCACAATACAAGACCACATTCAATTATAAATATCATTTATTAAAAATGATAGCCGGAAATTGCAGCTCACTGTCATTAAAAACTTCGTCCCAACTCTCATGGGTAAAAAGTTAAAAAGGTAGAAGTGCTGGGACACACTAAGGGTTCCACACATAATGCAGCCGCAGGCGCGGAGGGACCTTGTAAATTTCAAAAATACACACTCATGTTTGCATGGAATGTGTAAGGGATGTATCATAAACTTTAAACAAAGCCTCTGTAGTTCTCAAACAAAGCATTCATAGTACAACTAGTGTCAAAGCCTTGCCAAGTCACAAGTGCCCATTTATATGGATTTATCTGGATAGCATCGGGTATTTAAATCAATAAACATGGGCTCAGCCATTGTTTGTTGAAGACTTCAACTTGTCACATGGTGATGATGTGAACGACCCTTATCATTATCCTATATAATACCTGCTGATAATAAATAAGAGAGCAAAGAATAGGTTTTATCCCCATGTTTTAGTCACAATTTCAGATTAATGATTCATTTACGGGTACTTATTTGTGAATCATAACTTTTTTGGCAGAGTTTGGATATAAGTCGCGGAGTTACTACTCCATGTATGGTGTTGATTACGTTAAATGTCTTGCATGTATGTGTCTGTGAACCTTTAGAGTTATGGTTGTACTTATACACTGTGAGACAATAAGATTTAATTTAGCGGCTGTTATTTTAAGATCTTAGTATCAGTTGTTNTTAAAAAAACACTCAAGTGTATTTTATAAAAATGTGCACTATTTAAAAAAAATACGCTCTAGTGTATTTTTAAGCGTATTAGTACACTTAAAATTCACTCTAGTGTATTTTTAAAAAAATACACTGAAGTGTATTTTATAAAAAATGTGCAGTATTTAAAAAAAATACGCTCAAGTGTATTTTTGAGCGTATTAGTGCACTTAAAATTCACTTGGTGTTTCTTCCGGAGGGGGTTTGTTCCGTACACCGTTTTTTTTTTACTGTTGATATACAGGTAATAGATCAGTGGGAGATTTTGTTAGTTATACAAAACTTTCCAAAAGTGATTAACCCATTTATGCCTATAGCGTCTAGAAAAAAGGCCTTGGCAAACAGCTCAGACACAGATGAGACGCCGCATGATGCAGCGTCTAATCAGGGTCTGTGCTGTTTGCTTAAAGGAATTTCTTTAAGAAATATTCTAAATATAGAAATAAATATACTAAACATCCCTAATTTTGGAAATAAATTGATCCAATTTAGAAGGATTGGAGAGTCCACTAGGCATAAATAGGTTAAAAAGTGCAACGGGGTTCCATATGGGTCCCATTTGGGCTGCCCAATGTACATTCAGTTTTGGACTGCATGGAATGTCTTTCCGGTTAGTGCAGTGGTTGGTATACTCGCTTTTCAACTAGGTGACCCGGGTTCAATCCCTGTTCCCGGAAGAATGTGTTTGATTGGTGGTCATCATACTGAACAGGTGAGTTTTCCTCCGAGTACTCCGGTCTCCCCCCACAATACAAGACCACATTCAATTATAAATATCATTTATTAAAAATGATAGCCGGAAATTGCAGCTCACTGTCATTAAAAACTTCGTCCCAACTCTCATGGGTAAAAAGTTAAAAAGGTAGAAGTGCTGGGACACACTAAGGGTTCCACACATAATGCAGCCGCAGGCGCGGAGGGACCTTGTAAATTTCAAAAATACACACTCATGTTTGCATGGAATGTGTAAGGGATGTATCATAAACTTTAAACAAAGCCTCTGTAGTTCTCAAACAAAGCATTCATAGTACAACTAGTGTCAAAGCCTTGCCAAGTCACAAGTGCCCATTTATATGGATTTATCTGGATAGCATCGGGTATTTAAATCAATTAACATGGGCTCAGCCATTGTTTGTTGAAGACTTCAACTTGTCACATGGTGATGATGTGAACGACCCTTATCATTATCCTATATAATACCTGCTGATAATAAATAAGAGAGCAAAGAATAGGTTTTATCCCCATGTTTTAGTCACAATTTCAGATTAATGATTCATTTACGGGTACTTGTTTGTGAATCATAACTTTTTTGGCAGAGTTTGGATATAAGTCGCGGAGTTACTACTCCATTTTTGGTGTTGATTACATTAAATGTCTTGCATGTATGTGTCTGTGAACCTATAGAGTTATGGTTGTACTTATACACTGTGAGACAATAAGATTTAATTTAGCGGCTGTTATTTTAAGATCTTAGTATCAGTTGTTGTTTGGGGGATTTTGATATTGGAGCTTATTTAATACAATATTTAAGTATTGTTTTATTGTAATTGTACGATAAAGTGTGCATTAACAATATTTAAGATTATGTAATAATTTAATATAATATTGATGTATTGTGTTTTCATGAACAACTCTGGATATTAAATGGTGGATTGAGACATTTCTTTGCTTGGTAAGAACATTTTGCTATTAACCCTTTGCATGCTGGGTAATTTGTCGTCTGCTAAAATGTCGTCTGCTGAATTCCTAAAATTAGCATTTCTTCGATTTTTTTCAAAGAATACTATCAGAATAGTAAACAGTTTGGATCCTGATGAGACGCCACGTTCTGTGGCGTCTCATCTGGATCCAAACTGTTTGCAAAGGCCTTCAAAATCCGGTTCCAGCGCTCAAAGGGTTAATACTGAAAGAAGGCAGGAACACTACAACAAATAAATTTGAAATAAATTTATTTTCAAGTCATCAGTGTCAGATTTTAAATAACTGAATTTCTTTATTGCATTTCTTAGAACAAACAGAGCCGTTGCAGGTACCAATTTTTTTTTAAAGTGGACTTGAAATTTTTACTAATTGTAGGCATTAACATATAACAATGAACTGTACTATAATTATGCCTGAACAAAAGGAACAATTATGAAGAAATAACACCACATCCATGGTATATACACAGCTAATGTTCAACAAAAGAACCAATGCAAGCATTGTAATAAAATAATTTAAGCCTCGCTCTGGAAAAATGGAGTTTAATGCAAGTGCAGAAATTGTTATCGCAGATTAGCCTGTGCAGTCTGCACAGGCTAATCAGGGATGACACTTTCTGCCTAAATTGGATTTTCGCTTAGAAGAGACTTCATTTAAATGAAAAATACCATAAAAATGGAAAGTGTGGTCCCTGCATGATTAGCCTGTTTTTTTTTTTATATCTTTAATTATGTTTACTACTTTTTCATAGTAAAAAAAAGTTTATTGGCTCAGGCTAAAATACCTGAACCATGCGGCAAGGGCTTGAAGTGAAGGTTTTCTAAGCCAAGCTTAATTAACTTAAATAACTATTTAATACCAACAGATAACTAACATTTATGCCCAAGTCTGCTTTGATAACTGCATAATTGTTTTACAAAGTACTCCTAAATAAATTTGTTTCACACATAAAGAAAAACACCTGATTACAAAAATATCTTTGTTTGATGCATTCACTGCTGATTTTGCACTGTATCATAGTAACAGAAACTGATAGTAAATATCAACAAAATAATAGACTGACACACTTTTTGGGTATGTTTTTATAATAAGTTTACTTGTTTTGTGCTGAGTCATGCAAATTATGTGGACGGCATTTTGGACAACATTTTGGCAACAATGTTTATTTCAACAACATAAATGTTGATTTAACGTACAACTAAAGTACTATAAAGCAATGACTGGAAATATTTGAAAGGTCATTGTGTTGAAAACATTAAAATTTGTTTACAAATGTTATCATGCATAATTTCAAAATATTTATTTAAGATTTGTTCCATAAATAATAGGTGGATGGATCTTTGCATTTAATACTATTTGCAAGATCATTGTAAAGACTTGTTTCATAAAGAATTTAGAAATGCCTGTAATTTTCATTTCCTTTGCTCCTATTTGACCTTTTCATGAAATTGGGAGATGTTTTTTTGCTATTGTTTCTTCACAGCATTGTACTGAAAAACAGTTCTGCATCATTTGACAAGATTTCATCACAGTTTGTTGTAAAACAGACCTTCTTAACCTGATGTTTTTCATGATGGCAACCCAGCCATGTTTGTTGTTGACAATCCCGGATTACCCATTAGGCAGAGTAGGCATCTGCCTATGGGCCCCGCGACTGTACGGGGCCCCATCAGAGACCGTGACGAAAGAATTGTTTTACTTACTTACTAAGCTTACTCTAACGACTTGACAAAGCCAATTATTTCATATCAATGTCATGTTCCGATTAAGGGCTTGACATTGTCTTACCAAGTATAACAATCATTTATTTTTTGCAAAACAGTATTGTTTTGCTGGTGATTTCGTTTTCAAGATGTTTATTATTGGGCCCAGACTGGAGTAGAATTCAANTTTTGCTATTGTTTCTTCACAGCATTGTACTGAAAAACAGTTCTGCATCATTTGACAAGATTTCATCACAGTTTGTTGTAAAACAGACCTTCTTAAGCTGATGTTTTTCATGATGGCAACCCAGCCATGTTTGTTGTTGACAATCCCGGATTACCCATTAGGCAGAGTAGGCAACTGCCTATGGGCCCAGCGACTTTTAGGGGCCCCATGAGACCGTGACGAAAGAATTGTTTTACTTACTTACTTAGCTTAAGCTAATGAATTGACAAAGCCAATTATTTTATATCAATGTCATGTTCCGATTAAAGGCTTGACATTGTCTTACCAAGTAAAACAATCATTTATTTTTTGCAAAACAGTATTGTTTTGCTGGTGATTTCGTTTTCAAGATGTTTATTACTGGGCCCAGACTGGAGTAGAATTCAACACAGTATATACTTATTCTTAAACCTTTGCATGCTGGGAAATTTGTCGTCTGCTAAAATGTCTTATCTGGGACGACACTTTAGGCACATGCATTATGCCCAGTTTTCTCAGAACTCGACTCATTTGTTCTTTTTCCAGTGCCACATTGAATGTGCCTTGAAATATGTTTATTATTTTTTTACATATTGTTCATGACAATTTTTTTTCAAAGAATACTATCAAAATAGCAAACAGTTTGGATCCTGATGAGACGCCACGTCCTCATCTGGATCCAAACTGTTTGCAAAGGCCTTCAAAATTCGGTTCCAGCGCTGAAAGAGTATAAGAGGATAAGGCTGGTAGGCTCTTTGAAATGATAGAAATGGATGGGACACAGGCGTTCTAGTAGGCACTAGGCCGACTTGGGGCCTGGGTCCCAATGGACGGGACACAGGCTTTCTAGTAGGCACTAGGCCGACTTGGGGCCTGGGTCCCAATGGACGGGACACAGGCGTTCTAGTAGGCACTAGGCCAACTTGGGGCCTGGGACCCAAAAGTTTCACTTCCTATGGGCCTCCATGGTGCTCATCCGGCACTGGTGGTTGATAACACAGGGACCTTTAAAAAAAAACAACTCTATACATACTATACATATAAACATATATTAACAAGGGATACAATTGTCAAAATTCCTGCACAACACCATGTTGTGAACAATAGCAAAAATTTTGCTTCCCAAAGAATAAATACACCATAACCTGAATATCAACAGCCAAGACATTTATCTTTCTAAAAATGACTTTGTAAACTGCAGAAATAATAATAAGTTACTTATACCTGATGTCATAGAAATATATTGTTCTAGAAAGATTTCAAACTTTTCTTGGAGTTTAAAGCTTGTTTTGAATAATATAACATAATTTAACAGTGTTGTGTACAATACAGTGATGTATTTGTTCGAGTAAACAGCTGTTGTTTTTACAGCATGTGTTGTATGTGCAACAAATTATATAATGTTTATGCATATCATTGATTTGTTCATATCTGTCTATCATTCTGTTCACTAGTCAATTTGAAAGGAGAACACTAAACTTTTGTATAGGAGAACTGGCTTGATTGTTATCTCTGTTGGACCAGAGCGCTGGACTTCAAGTCAGAGGATCGCGGGTTCAATCCCCGGCGCGGCCATATCATATGTGGGCATTGGTCATGACTTTTACTTCTTCTTCAATTTTCCTTTTGCCTTTGATTCAAGTAAGGTAGTGGTCAGTAACTGGACCATGTATGGGCACTTAGTACTCAACCAGTTAACCCGGAAAAGTGTGAGTAGCTTAACTGACCACAGTGAAAAAAAGTGAACAAATCCAAACAAACAAAGTATTAATAACCCTTTCATCATACTGTGATGTTTTGCTGATTTGATAAGTGGGCCAGTTTGCAGATTTGTACACAGTGGCGATAGCGAAGGCTTTGAACTCGATAAACTATCGGTCATCGTTTGGAAACCACCTACAATGTTTATCTGATAATCTTTGCAACTTAAGGATTTGAATGTAAACATTTGTATAAACATGGAAATCTGGAAATATGCCCGTAGTATCGCAATAGTATACATTTAAACACTGAGGTCTCAAAGGTAGGTGTTGGCTTATTTAAAACATTACCCCAAACATTGCTGATAGTGAGGATATTTTGGTTGTAAGTTTTGATGGCATTGTTTAAATTGACAACACCCACAAATTGCGTTGTAGTGGTCAATGTACTTTGTATGTTACACGAACATAGTTTATCGATATAACAAATATATATTTTTTTAATTATAGATCAAAATCACAAATGTCAGCTCGGCAACCCCAATCTTATATCTAGAAAAAAAGGTACATTTGAAATGATTGATAGAAACAAAGTTATTCATATTTAATAATACTTTATTATCATCTCTCTGTAAATGAACTTTATGTTTGCAAATTAAATGTTCAACCATCCGTTTATTGCTTTTTCGCTGTATTTTTGAATTTTTTTGTAAAGTTTCAAATAAGTTAAATAAAGCAGATTTATAAAAAAAAAAGGTAATTAATTGCATTAATTCTTAAGGTATTTTTATTATAAGCAAATTATATTGACAAAAAATATTTCATGGGTAAGGTGACACACAATGTATTTGAATTATAACTTGTAAAGGTCTATTTCTTTTTTATATTCTCTTTATTGGATTATTTATGTATATGCAGCATATTTAACATCCATTTATTATCACAAACTATGTCTGTTATTTAAATTGGTTCATTGTTGATCAGGGGACCATGTATGGTCATTAAACTAAATGAGATGTGTTCAACCAATAACTATGCCTTTAAATTTGTGAATGAACTTTTTATTGTATGAACAATATTTTTACTTTTAAGTGTTTAAATAGGCTTTATGACTATTTAATGTTTCTTTATAACTACTTAAAGAAGATTTGTGGTTTTATTCTTTTATTTATTTCTCATTTTATTTCTTACAATTACTTGTTCTGGCATTCAAATAGTCAAGATATTGTTCATAGTTCAATGTTTTGTTCTATACACTTAAAAAGGAAACTAAATTAAGGTTGTTTAACTACAGTAAAAAATATACCTATGTTTGATAGGTCTTTAAATTTCCGCCTTTTGTAACTTGCAAAACAGAATCTGGCAAATTATATACTATGGGAACTATAGGCATTACACATTAGTAATGAATATTATATGTTATACACATAAGTAATACATATAATATGCTATACACATTAGAAATAAATATAATATGTTATTCACTTGATAAATAAATATCATATATTATACACATTAGGAATAAATATAATATGTTATACATGTACACATTACTAATNAAACATTTTAGCAGACGACAAATTTCCCAGCATGCAAAGGGTTAAGGGGCCCCTTGAGACTGTGAATATACAGACTACAGTGATTAATAATTGTGTTCTTAAATTCTTAATCAAATAATTATATTGTCTTATTCACAATACGGTATGATAATGACATTGTATACCTATAAAAGGACATTGTCACATTTTATGTCTTGCCAGCCTTGGTTCTGGTAGGATAATTTAAACTAGTGAAATCGACTGGGCACTGGAGTTTTAGTTGGCACTAGGCTGACTCAAGTAGCCTTGGGTGTGGGCCCCAAAAGTTTCACTGCCTATGGGCCTCAACGTAGCCTAATCAGGCAATGATACTGGGTATAGGGCTGGTTTATCGTTAGAATGTTCTGTCCATCAATCTGTGTGTGGGGTTTCAAGTGCTGGAAACGGATTTTGAAGGCCTTTGTAAACAGTATGGATCCAGATGAGACGCCACAGAACGTGGCGTCTCATCAGGATCCAAACTGTTTGCTATTCTGATAGTATTCTTTGAAAAAAAATAGAATAAAAATGCTAATTTTAGAAATTCAGCAGACAACATTTTAGCAGACGACAAATTTCCCAGCATGCAAAGGGTTAATCAAATAATTATATTGTCTTATTCACAATACGGTATGATAATGACATTGTATACCTATAAAATGACATTGTCACATTTTATGTCTTGCCAGCCTTGGTACTGGTAGGATAATTTAAACAAGTGAAATCGACTGGGCACTGGAGTTTTAGTTGGCACTAGGCTGACTCAAGCAGCCTGGGGTGTGGGCCCCAAAAGTTTCCCTGCCTATGGGCCTCCACGTAGCCTAATCAGGCACTGATAATGGGTATAGGGCTGGTTTATCATTAGCTCTTGCAGTGCTGGAACCGGATTTAGAAGGTCTTTGCAAACAGTTTGGATCCAGATGTGGCGTCTCATCAGGATCCAAACTGTTTGCTATTCTGATAGTATTCTTTGAAAAAAAGTTAAGAAAATTCTAATTTTAGAAATTCAGCAGACGACATTTTAGCTGACTACAAATATCCCAGCATGCAAAGGGTTAGAATGTTCTGTCCATCCATCTGTGTGTGGGGTTTCAAGTGTTTGGAACATATATTAACTGCAATAGGTATTGGTTATTTTTGAAGAGATTTATAAAGACTGAATAAGTGGGAATGAGACTTCAATATTCACATAGCCGTTTGCCTTTGTTAATTTTTTTACAGAGTTATTTCCCTTTGTTTACTTTTTCTTGAGCTACTGTTTTCAAACGATACTTTTTGAAATTGTCATTTTGCAAATCTAAACAGGTTACTTTTTTGAACGATGCTAAGGTGTTTTACTATGTCTCTTTACTTTCTGCAATTTAAGTGCTGTTAGATGAAAGACCATGCATGCAAGTCTTAATATGTA
Organism: Dreissena rostriformis; assembly: GCA_007657795.1. Lineage (NCBI taxonomy): Eukaryota > Metazoa > Mollusca > Bivalvia > Myida > Dreissenidae > Dreissena > Dreissena rostriformis. Next base: position 44,216 of record VMBQ01005573.1, on the reverse strand, counting down.
TTAGTTTTGGTCTGGGTAACTTAACCCTTTGAGCGCTGGAACCGGATTTTGAAGGTTTTTGCAAACTGTTTGCTATTCTGATAGTGGTCTTAGAAAACAAATCAAAGAAAATGCTAATTTTAGAAATTCAGCAGACGACATTTAAGCAGACGACAAATTTCCCAGCATGCAAAGGGTTAATGACATTTTGAACCCAACTGTTAAGCTGCTTGATCTAAATTTATGTCATATCAAACTGGATTACTAATTTGGATGACTTCTTCTGCCAATATGGGCCCTTATGTCATTTATCCAAACAGATTAGAATTTTTTATGATAATATTTCTTTACAGCTTTATACATATAAGCTGCCTTGTGTTAAACATTAAATGTTTTGCACTTGCTGGCACCAGGCCATTTTCTACTGTGCTCACAGATCCGATAGTCACACCCATTCCCAATGCCAAACAAAGGTGCTTATTTTTTCCCCATTCTGCCAAAAAAAAATCCTAATTGTAAAATAATGTAGTTTTGTCTTCTAAAAATAACAAGTACAAATACGATCTTTCCATGTTTTACAGCCGATTTTAAGACTAAAGGTCCATTGGGATATACTCTTTGTTTTACTGTTGTTGACAAGGGAGAGCACTCATTTTTGCCCAATTTTCAGAAACATTGTACGTGAGTCATTGAATCTGAATTGAAATTTACTTGTTGATTTGTTGTTGCAATCAAAAAAGAACAAAGCCCCATGTGTAACCTGATTAACGAATATTCAGTGGGAATACCCAGTCACAATTGGACATAAAATAGCAAAATATCACACAACTCACTTTATGACTTATCGCTTACAGTGTTCCTGCTTGTTTACTTCCGAAAAATGGCTAGTTTTTGTGTTTATGCATGCATTAATGTCATTACATGTTTTTGCAAGTATTGCTGTTAAACTTTAAGTCGTTTGTGTTTATATTGCATAACGGAATGAAACAGAATGTTGTTTTTGTTTCATATATAATGTCACAAGATCATTCGTCCCTACAATTTGCATGCGATGCGGCGATTTTTACCTGAAAAAAATGGCATGTATGAAATTAAACAATGAATTGAACTGCCTTAAAACTTGTCCAGCGTAATGATCAAATACTTATATTGGTATTTAAAGATTTGAGTTGATCAGATTAAGAAAGGATTTAAGTATCAGGTCAAGAATAGATTTTTTTGTGCAAACTGACACATATTGCCGCAACCTATGTACTGAAGTAATTAACTATTACACAGTATTTCATTAAAGCTGAAATCCTGGACATCCTTGTATAGAATATTAAAGATCGTCAGATTAAGTATAGAGTTAAATGTATTTATAGAAGTTCTAGAAATATAATATTATACACATTAACCAAACCTAATGAAAATGTGATGGAATATGACTACTATTACTGATGGTTGCATACCTTTGTTATGAATTTATCACTATTTGGAGTGAGATTAAACTAAGTTTTGCTGATATATTGGCAATAATTGTATTCAAACTGTTTATTTGTATCATTATACCAATGATTTAGGGTTAAGAATTTTTCCAAGTTTGAAAGTTTTGCAGCGTGAATATTCTTATTGAATTAACCCTTTGCATGCTGGGAAATTTGTCGTCTGCTAAAATGTCGTCTGCTAAATTTCTAAAATTAGCATTTTCTTCGATTTTGTTCAAAAGAATACTATCAGAATAGCAAACAGTTTGGATCCTGATGAGACGCCACGTTCTGTGGCGTCTCATCTGGATCCAAACTGTTTGCAAAAACCTTCAAAATCTGGTTCCAGCACTCAAAGGGCTAATGTTCGCTTTTCCAAAATGGTCTGAAAATGGCCGGGCTTGCATGCATATTTAGGCATTCACTGAATGCAATTTGCAATTACCGATACCTATTAAGTCTATTCTCTCATTTGAGAGATAACAGTCACATAGAAACTTCTGTATTATGTTGAAGGAACTATATTGAAATTCATTATTTTATGAAAGTATTTGGTGTAGAAAAAAATTAATATTGGAGTTGATGTGTTTCCTGTATTGTTATGCTGATCGATTTCTTAAATTTGTGTAGGCACAATAAGCATATACAAATAGTACCTTAATACACATGTAAATAATTATACCCTACTGTTGTTTGTAAACTTAATGTTATTCATAGTACGGTACATATAAGTTGCATGGTATTTGAAGATTGATTTTTACCCTAAACAGTTTGATTTACTTATACATTTTTGAAATACAAATTTACCATATTGTAACCATAAAAAACAGAGTTTTACAATTTGAAAGTGTTTACATGTGGTCAGTTGTAATTTTGCTTTTTTTCTGTTCCAGAATTTGAATTTCAACAATTACATGCATAAGTTAGCAAATAACATACATACTGTACCATAGCATCATTTTGCTTCCTTTTCAGGTTAAAAGACTTGGTCTCTGATGAAGATGTATCTGGACCCCACATAGTCTGCAAGTAATGAACAGGCCACACCATCATCCATTCTCACACTGTAGGTCCTTTGTTCAGCGACTTCTGCCATGTTGCCTAGCAACAACATCCACCTTCCTGACCACAGCAACAACATCCCAGTTCTGGTAACCACGGTAGGGAAACCATGGCATCCAGCAAACACTTCCTGGTCCAAAAATACAGCCTGGCCCCAAATTTTTCTGGGGCTGATGTCCCATGCACTAAAATGTTGCTAGGCCGCACTGACTCGCCCTTGGAAATTGAGCCACTTGTTACCACCACAAAATCGCAACAAGAGATGTTGGATCCGTATGCGTCGGTAACATCATTCAAGTGTTATGACAGGTCTGACCTTTCACCTTCCAATGAAGGTTACAAGGTTGTTTCACAGGAGATGAATCCCGAAAACCATTTGCAATACCTGGATGACACCATTGTGTCTGCTTATGAGAGGGGTAAACCATCACTTGCAGTAAAACCTTTTGTTGCCAGGCAATATATTTTCCGAGGAACTGTACAGCAGAAGGACAAGCAAAGCGTATGTGACTTCAATTCAGGAGGGATGAACCTTCAAAAAGGTGATAAAGCAAAAACAGACATTTGTCATGAGTACTCTCAAAATGATTCGCTGGTGTCGCACACTTTCAATAAGGTTAATCTTCCTGCAAAACTTAAGCCTGGTCCAGTTTTAAATATAAGTATGAATGATCAGTGCTTCAAAGATACGTACAAAGAAAGTAGTGAAGATAGTGATAGTCTGTCAAGTGCTTCTCTGGATGCGAAGAAAATTGGAGACAATAGTAGACAGACCTCCGCCGGTCGTAGAAGGCTCCCTATCGCTCCTCGGTTGAGACTTCATAGCAATTTAAGCAGACAAGGGTGTTCTGTTGGTGATCAAAATACTCTGTGTGCAAAAGAAGTTTGTGATTTGACAAGCGTAAGTCCAGCTTTTGACACAGCTGTGGTAACAAAGTTAAGTGAAATAATCGAAAATGTGAAAAAGGATAAAGACAGAAATGAAAGGGGTGATATGAACAGTGAAAATGTAATAGAATATATTGATTTTCATGTTAATAATATGTCAAATATCTGTGATAAATCTGGTGATAATCTTTTTGTGAATACTGAATCATTTGATGGCCATGAAAATGAAAAGACCGACTCTGACGTACAATTCAGAAAAAGTACTGGTAGTGAAGAAAAGATGAAAAAATCAATACTAGATAGTGTTAAAGAAGATAAATATGATTCAACCTTGTTTGCTAATAAAATACAGGTGAACAATGTAAAAGACAAGGATGTAATAGCTTATACTCAAACTAACAATTCTCCAAAAGCAGGTGATTTAAATGGACCCAATACTGGTAATATAAAGAATGAAAGAATTGTATCAGATCCTAGTCAGCAGTTGTTGAATGAAATGGCAAGGAGGTTGAAATCTAAACTGACAACTAAATTGGCACACGCTGAAATACTTGAGTCATTGGGAAAACCTGAGCCTTCTCTCTGCAATAACAATTCAGATAGAAAAAAGATAGAAAGTGCTAATGAAGTTGCTGAAACTGCAACAGCTGATCAATTCTTTAATTTTGATGCTGACATTATTCAAGAGTTAACTGACAGTGTCATGTCAAAGACATCCAAAGTCAAAGAGGATGTGTTCAGACATTCTAAAACTAGTGAAAAAATTATGGATCCTATTGCAGCTTTACCAAAATCTCAAGTTCATGAAGACCTTGTAAAAAAAGATTCAATGTTCAAAGAACGTTTTGAGGGCAAATCTGTTTTTGAAAAACATGTGAAACATGTGAAGGAAACAAGTTCCAAAGATTATAGAAAAGAAATAATTGAGACAAACACTTTATTGAGTGGGGATAAACAGTCTGTGCCTAATAAACCCAAAGTGGAACGAACACCTTCTTATAAGAACAAAGTTATTGCACGAGCAAAAAATAAATATTAGAAGAAAAGTTCAATGCACAAAGAATGCTCGTGTCAAAACGATGAAAATGGTGTCCGCTTGATGTGCCAGTTCTGTATGTTGTACGAACACAAGAAGCGCAGCAAGTCCAGTTTGGGTAACATGTCAATAAATGAAATTGGTGAACAGAGTGAAAGTGAAAACTGTGTGATAAAGAGTCCGAGACGCGCAGTAACACCTGGCGGAACATCTGCGATGTCAAGTGGGAAAAGTCCGCGACCTGTGAAAAAAGTCCACGTGTCCTCGAGAGTTGATGTGTTAATGAGCACACAATTATTCCGGAAACATCTTCAAAAGCACGAGGACTTGCTTACTCAGCACACCAGATGTCAGCGGGCCGGAATGCGGAAATCTGTATCCAACCTTGATCTGACTCGCGGATTTGAGGGAGACAGTGACTCTGAAAGTGTGCTTAGCTTTGTGAATGTGGATATAGATGATGTACCGGGTACCAAAGATATTGAGGAGAACCCAAATATAAATGTAGATAGCTTAAGTGAAATAAATGTGAACCATAGTGCTGAAAAGGTGGAAAGTAAATCTGTAAGTGCTGTTGAGGAGATTAAAAATGATACTGGAATGAAGAAAAGTGCTAGTAGAACATTGCCAAAGACAGCTGGGAAGTCTCGTCTTTCATCAAATTGTATGAATAATCAGACGGGTTCCTCCAAATATCCCATACCAACCCTTGATGAGTTTAAGAAATTTAAAACCAGTCCAGCGCTTGCCCTTGGATTGGATGACACAAATCAATTAAAATCATATGATGAAAAAAACCTGCAGAAACAATCTGATTTAAGTGAAAAAGTAGATGAATGTGATAATTTTAAGCACACAGACACAGAATGTGCCAATAATGGCAGTATTGCGGCTGAGAAGATTTTTATTTTACAAAGTCATGTAGATGATATCAAACAGTGTAATACCGCTGATCTTACTCATGACTTTGAACAAGCTACAATTACCAGTGTTGAACAGAACCTTTCCGAGGTAACTGTGGTCAATAAAGTGCAAAAAGAATCCGCAAAAGATTCCTTGGAAACTGATTGTGACGAAGCTGAACTTCAGCAAACACAGAATTCCAAAACCAGCAATCATGGTGAAAGTAGACCAGTACAAACTGCCCCAAGCTTGCGCTTGAAACAGAGGGTGCGTCCAAAATTGAAATCCAGGACCCTGTCTAGACTTGAACTTGAAAATGAGGTGTCCCAAAGCTTCTCAGATCCTAGCGAGGCTTCTGGAATTTCCGCAAGAGAGAGGCGCAAACCAGGCAGCAAACGACCCAGATCATTGATCTCTAAAAAATCCAGCCTCCTTAAAATGTTGCAAGAACAAGAAAAGGCCTCCAATGGGTCTGAAATGTTAGACGCTTCAGGTGAAATTTCCTTTCAAGACCGTCCAAAGTTAAAAGTCACTCATTCTGTAGGTCGCTCTAAATCGGACACTCATTTTGAAACCGACCGATCAAAACTCAGCGTCAAATCAGCTTTGCGATGTGAGAGTTCCTGCAGTGTTAACAATGGTTTTGTCAATTCGAATGGAAAGAACTCTGTTAGCTTTGATGTAGAGGATGAGAGCAGGTGCAGTCCCTTTGATATTGGAGAGTCTGAGACCTCAACCTCCGTTGCTGGCAGTCTGTCGGACAGCATTAGATCTGAGGTAACCAAATCATCTGTTAAGTTAACCCTTTACCATTCAGATACGCAGTTTGACGCATTTTTAGTCCCTTCAAATATCAAATTAAATTAAAGACCTTTCTTAATAGATTTATGTTTTAAAGGCATCATTTCAATAACCTTGAGATACTGATGAGCAGCAAACAGCATTAACCCTTAGAGCGCTGGAACCGGATTTTGAAGGCCTTTGCAAACAGTTTGGATCCAGATGAGACGCCACAGAACATGGCGTCTCATCAGGATCCAAACTGTTTGCTATTCTGATAGTATTTTTTGGAAAAAAATCGAAGAAAATGCTAATTTTAGAAATTTAGCAAATAACATTTAAGCAGACGACAAATTTCCCAGCATGCAAAGGGTTAAACCTGAACAGACTGCAAGTTACTGGCAAGCTGTTTTGGTTTTATGCTGTTTGCATATAGCCATTTTCACTTTGCTTCTGAGCCGAAAAGGGTTAATATTTCTCTGCCATATCAAAGAGATTTTTTTTGGCATATTTTGTAATAGTCTTCCATCAACAGAAATCCAGTCTGGTATTTAAATCTTCTTCATAATTAGTTTTGTCTGCAGTAAAACACCTTATTTGCGTAATTTACAAATGTCTGTCTGGAAAATGTTTTGATATTAATCTTGCTTTTTCTGGCATAAATGTTAATTGAATCGTAAAAGATCAAATTCATGCAGTCAATGGTTCAGTGTGTCTTAACAAAAAGAAGGAAATGTTGTAAAATATTTAATGGTATTCTGTTTTATGAAATTTAGTACCTTGAATAAAACATTTATATATATACAATTTTCAAAAATGAATTATTCAGAGTTATTTTACATAAGCTGGAGTGTAAAATGCTCTAGTTTAATACATTTGAATTGCAAATTACCCCNCCCCCCCTGTTGTGGAACAGAATACCAAATCTCCGAGAATCCAATGTACTTCTTTCAGTTGGTCACGGATGAGCCAGGAGAGCTTCTAGTCGACACAGATCATGTTGCAAAGCCTCTGAATCACTCAGATCCAGATGGTGATGATCCAACTTCAAATCTCATGGGCATGGAACACATGGTAATTTTCTTACTAAGCTTTTGGTCTGCAATAGCATAAGTGAAATCCATTCTGTTGAACAAGGCCAATTTCCCTCACCAAAAAAAGCTTTAAATAACAACAAGTTTTGTCCACATTGTCATTTTTACAGGTTCAGTAACTTGTTGTTTGCATGGGATTCAGGGAAAACGGGTTTTATGCATGTGCGTTAAGTGTTGTTGCAGAGGCTAATCAGGGACGAAACTCTTCGCCTAAACAGTTTTTTTACTAAGGAGAGACTTCTTTCTAACAAAACCACCCAATCAAAGAAGAAAATGTCGTCCCTGATTAGCCTTTGCGGACTGCATAGGCTAATCTGGAATGATACTTATAACCCTTTGCATGCTGGGAAATTTGTCGTCTGCTAAAATGTCGTCTGCTGAATTTCTAAAATTATCATTTTCTTTATTTTTTTTCTAAGACCACTATCAGAATAGCAAACAGTTTGGATCCTGATGAGACGCCACGTTCTGTGGCGTCTCATCAGGATCCAAACTGTTTGCAAAGGCCTTCAAAATCCGGTTCCAGCGCTCAAAGGGTTAAAGGACATGCATTAAGCCCGATTTCTCAGAGTGCAACTCATACCAATTGTTTATGTTCTGATTTTCCTTTCCAGGCCCCTGTCGGTCGGTCAACCTCCGATGCATGTAAGATAACTCTAGAGGCAGCCCGAAAGCGGCGAGAGCGAAAGGAACGCCCATACAAGTCAGACCCGTTTTCTGGAACAGAAATAATACCTGCAGCAAAGCGATGTGCCCTAAGGGAAGAACGGGAGCGTAAGATATTGGCTAGGACTGATTCATTGAATTTCCATATGATATGAGCCTCGCTCTGTGAAAAGGAGGTATAACCCTTTGCATGCTGGGAAATTTGTCGTCTGCTAAAATGTTGTCTGCTAAATTTCTAAAATTAGCATTTTCTTCGTTTTTTATTCAAAGAATACTTTCAGAATAGCAAACAGTTTGGATCCTGATGAGACGCCACGTTCTGTGGCGTCTCATCTGGATCCAAACTGTTTGCAAAGGCCTTCAAAATCCTGTTCCAACGCTCAAAGGGTTAATCCATGTGTGTTAGTGTGTCCCAGATAAGCCTGTGCAGTCAGCACAGGCTAATCAGGGATGACACCTTCCAACTAAATTGGATTTTTTCTAAGAGACTTTCTTTGAACAAAAACATATCATAAAATCTGAATGTGTTGTCCATGATTAGCCTGTGCAGACTGCACAGGCTAATCTGGGACAACCCTTGATGCATATGCATTAAAATACCCTTTTCACAGAGCGTGGACCATATATATTGCAGATTGTTTTATTATTATTTCTGAAAACTTATAATACAATGTTTTCCATTTATATTGATTCTTCTGAATTAATGCTTTTCTGACACAATTTTATATACTGTCTGTTTTCTGCCTTCAAATTTGCATTCACATTTCACCTTTCCATTTTGAAGTTGCTTCACGAATTCAGAAAGGAGCTTAAGTAACTCGGGCCAAGGCCTAAATGTCTTTGACACACACCTCCTGTTTGTTTTAATTTGAAATCGCTCGTCAACATCAACCTCCTACAATTGAACTTTATTTACATAAATTAAACGCTTGCATAGTGTCATATTCATTCTCGGTTTATTTGTGGACATGATTAATGAAATAAATGACGATATTAAGTTAATCTGATATTATTGTATCTATTTCACCCGATTCTTGTAAGAAGACTAATGTAATCCCCCAACATTTTATAATATATTCATGCATAAAGGTCAGTGTCAGGTTAATCCTTTGCATGCTGGGAAATTTGTCGTCTGCTAAAATGTTGTCTGCTAAATTTCTCAAATTAGCATTTTCTTTGATTTTTTTTCAAAGAATACTATCAGAATAGCAAACAGTTTGGATCCTGATGAGACGCCACATTCTGTGGCGTCTCATCTGGATCCAAACTGTTTGCAAAGGCCTTCAAAATCCGGTTCCAGCGCTCAAAGGGTTAATGTAATACTAGAAAAACATACCAGTTAATCACAAGATGACCTGTATACTTCAAGGTCTGGGCCGTCACCACGTGTCACTAACGGAGACGCCATCAGATGAGATCTTTTCTTTCTTGGGTGATCTGGGACCCGGAGAGAGCTATCCCAGTCTGGAGGAGCTCCAGGAAGGGGCTGAACAGGTGGGTGGAGCTTTTGTCAGTCAGTGGCTATTTTTAGCACTACTTGTAAGTCAATATCTATTTTTAGCACTGCTTGTCAGTCAATATTTATTTTTAGTAGGGATGGCAAACCTGNGACCATTCACAGTATGTGAAGATAAAAAAGGATCCAGTACAATCCTCCTATAAAACACTATATCTCTGTCCTTAAACTGCAGTTATTTGCTTTAGTGTCCTTTTTTAATCAAATGATTAAAACATACTGAATATTAGAGTTGCACTTATTTTTATGAAGATGCACTTTAAAATAGACTTGTACAGAAAGCATATTTTTTGAAAATCAGAAGATACACTTATTTGCACAAAAAATGCACTTCGCCAAAAAAAAAAATGCATCTTGCATAAAAAGATACACTTTGTCTACAGAAGATACACTTTGTTTGAAAAAAATGCACTTCTTACATGCAAAAGTACAGAAAAATACGCTTAAAGAAAAAGAAAATGCAGAAATAATGCACTTAAGCGCACTTTCTTATGAAAAAAGTGCAGAATAAATACACTTTTTGTAAAAAACGCAGGAAAAATACACTTTTTAAAGCGTATTTTGTTAAAAAGTGCATTTTATTTCGAGAAGGGCCGTTGCCATCCCTGATTTTTAGACACTACTTGTCAATCAGTATCTTTTTTTTACCGGTAGCGCTATTTGTCAGTCATTATCTTTTTTTAGAACTAATTGTTAATCAGTATCTATTTTTAGCACTGCTTGTCAGTCAGTATCTATTTTTAACTGGACTTGTCAGTCAATATCTATTGTTGGCCCTACTTGTAAATCAGTGGCTATTTTAAGCACTACTTGTCAATCAGTATCTATTCTAAACTATTTGTCAGTCAGTATCTATTTTTAGCATTACTTGTCAGTCAGTGTCTATTTGTAGACACTACTTGTCAGTCAGTATCTTTTTTTAGACACTACTTGTTAGTCAGTACCTATTTTAGGCACTTCTTGTCAGTCAGAAGCTGTTTTAGGCACTACTTGTCAGTCAGTATCTATTTTGGCACTTCTTGTCATGCAGTCAGTATCTATTTTTAGGCACCACTTGTCAGTCAGTTTCTATTTTAGGCACTTCTTGTCAGTCAGTGGCTATTTTATGACACTACTTGTCAGTCAGTACCTATGTAAAGCGCTACTTGTTAGTCTGTATCTATTGTTAGCACTACTTGTCAGTCAGTATCTATTTTTAACACTACTTGTCAGTCAGTATCTATTTTAAGCGCTACTTGTCAGTAAGTATCATTTTTGGCATTTCTCGTAAGTCAGTTTTTTTTTAGCGTAACTTGTTAATCAGTATCTATTTTTAGCGCTACTTGTCAATCAGTATCTTTTTTTAAACGCTACTTGTCAGTCAGTATCTATTTTTAGCACTACTTGTTAATCAGTATCTATTTTAAGCGCAGCTCGTCAATCACTGGCTATCTTTAAAGTAACTTGTTTATTGGTGCCTATTTAAAGTGCTTTTTTTGCCGCTGGTAAAATGGGATTGGCTTACAAAATTCAATGAATAATTAAACTTTATAGGATAATCATCAATGGACATCATACAAATCAGCAAACTGTCTTGAAATCATCCAAATTACATTTTAATACATTTACAGCTCAACTTTTCGAAGTCAAAAGTAACTAGCAAATAAAGAAAAATGGTTTCCACTCAAATACAAGATCTATGTGTCTTATTGGATATTTTTACAAATTAGACAAATTCTGTATTACTTGATACCTAAAATATCTAATTTACTAAACATACAGTTTGATTAAGAAAAAAACACCACAAACTCTGACAAGGACAAGAAAAGTCAGGCACGCCGCCCTCCAACAGCTCTTGTTATTTCTGTTTTCTTAATGTTGTGACTGGTAATGCCACTGTACTAGTACATTATTGTTCATTGAGTGTTTAAAAAAAAAAAAAAAACATAGAAAGAATCGTCAACATTGAATAAATTAAAAACATTTCCAGATGATTAGTTTTTATAATAAGTTCCAATTAGATTGTTCATTGTTACTATACCAACAATACTCTACATGTCACACAATTCATCGTCACATCCTGGCTTTTTTAGTTTTCTCCGCTGACGACTGATATTTCTCAAGATCCCGATCAACTCTTCAAAGTTCGCAAAAACCCGAGCAACGTGAGCTCCCTGAGCACAGACAGTGGCGTGATTGGTCAGGATGGGTCACATGACTCGCAGCAGAGCAGCCCCACCAACACGCTCACACATTCCATGTCCGAGAGGCACAGGTCATCATGGCAACCGCACCTGGCAGGGCGGCGATCATTCAGCGTCAGTTGTGGGGACCTGTCGTCTGATGTGGTGAGTGAATTGTGGGAAATTTCAATTAATTGTTGTCTTCCTGTTGTAAATGATGATATGGAGTTCAAATGTTATGAAAATTTAGGGAAAATTTCAATTCATAACTGTCTTCCTGTTGTAAATGATGATTTGTAGTACTGATGTTTTAAAAGTTTAGCATGAGGATGTTTAGATATATAAATAGCCAGTGTTGTTAAATACCCACGCTACTCCATATCACAACTTAGTATAAACAACTCCCTATATCTCAATAACTCAATTGTGTAACAACAATATCATATCTTAACTTAGTAAAAAAACAACTCCATATCACAGCTTTTTATGCCCCCGGTAGGGTGTTATAAAGCAGTTGAACTGTCAGTCCACCTGTCTGTCTGTCTGTCAGTCTGTGTGTCCATCCGAAAACTTTAACATTGGCCATAACTTTAGCAATATTGAAGATAGCAACTTGATATTTGGCATGCATGTGTATCTCATGTAGCTGCACATTTTGAGTGGTGAAAGGTCAAGGTCATCCTTCAAGGTCAAAGGTAAAAAACAAAATCCAAGGGAAGTAATAAGCTTTAAAGGGAGATAATTTCTAAACCTGCCAAATGATAAATAGAAATTTTATTTCAAAGCGGCGCAGTAAAGGGCATTGTGTTTCTGACAAACACATCTCTTGTTATTAAAAAATAATTTAGTATCTCAGTTGTGGTAAAAAATCCATATCTCTTAAAATCTATCATAATTATCTCAACTGTGTTTTAAGAGACAAAAGTTGATAAAAAATATTTACATAAAATAACTGGAACTGTTGTGCTATTGAAGATCAACCACTGTACAGAAGAAAAATGCAGATATTTTTCACCTTTATTGATGAACCAACAACATAGTTTAAATGTGACTGAAATCTTGTGGGCCGACTGAGAGACAACAGGGAACATACTATTACATGACTCTTTGTTTATTGATAGATCTTTGTTTTCTTTTATAAGAGCTTAATTATGTCATGCCAGAATCAAACAATAATTGGTTGACAGGAGATTCAAATAATGTGTCGTATTCTGAGAAAACTGGACAAAATGCATGTGCGTAAAGTGTCGTCCCAGATTAGCCTGTGCAGTCCGCACAGGCTAATCTGGGACGACACTTTCCGCCTAAACTGGATTTTCCCTTGGAAGAGATATCATTGAAACGAAAAATTCCATAAAAGCAGAAATTGTCTTCCCTGATTAGCCTGTGCGGACTGCACAGGCTAATCTGGGATGACAATTTAAGCACAAGCATTATGCCCAGTTTTCTCAGAATGCGACTCTTATGATCAATATTGATACATGTGTACAATAGACAAGTGAAAACTGACTGTTACCCAAGAGGTTATATGATAACTATAGCTAATTTGTGTCGCGTTCTTAGAAAACTGGGCATAATGCTTGTGCGTAAAGTGTCGTCCCAGATTAGCCTGTGCAGTCTGATTTTTGCTAAGAAGAGACTTCATTTAAACAAAAAACGTCAGAAAAGCGGAAATTGTCGTCCCTGATTAGCCTTTGCGGACTGCACAGGCTAATCTGGGATGACAATTCACGCACAAGCATTATGCGCAGTTTTCTCAGTACACGACACATATGATAACTAAAGCTAATTTGTGAGATATTTTTATCAGTACATAAAACAGCTTGCAATTATACAGTTATCATCTGTAGCGAAAACCAACCCAGTTACAAAACCAGGTTAATTAATTGTTCTGCCTATCACTTTCCCTAGTAAACATACGTAAAGGAAGAACAACAAAAACACGTGAGACTTTGTTGTATCGATTGATGACATTGACTCTGTCCTTGCACTTGACATTTCGCAACGACACGTTTGCGGACGAGACTGGAGGCTGATTGGGGCGGAAGTATTCCTCTTTGATGGCAGTCTCTAATGCCTGTTGAAGTTATTACGATACATCCCTTGATATACCTAGAATTGTCCACAGAGCCTTAGAGTTACATGGCCTCTTGGGGAAATCGACATTGGACAGACTCTGTGTCGTGTTCTGAGAAAACTGGGCATAATGCTTGTGCGTAAATTGTCATCCCAGATTAGCCTGTGCAGTCCTCACAGGCTAATCAGGGATGACAATTTCCGCTTTTATGGAATTTTTCGTTTAAATAATGTCTCTTCTTAGCGAAAATCCAGTTTAGGTGGAAAGTGTCGTCCCTGATTTGCCTGTGCGGACAGGCTAATCTAGGATGACACTTTACGCACATGCATTATGCCCAGTTTTCTCAGAACACGATACACTTTGTCAACCACAACTTCAAGGATTCATAGCATCAACTGTGTTGTTAGTTTGTTGGGAAGAGATGCTTCAGAGCTAAACATATGGCGGATATATCATTATTTTGATGAATGAATGTTTTTTAGTTAGGGATGGGAGCTTAAATTTAAATTTTTGGATATTCATCAATCCGCTGAATATTCAAATCCAAAATTCTGATAAGTGTAAGAGATTGTTATGCAAAGAAACTTCCAAAGAAAGTACAAAGTCGCATTTTTTGTTTTAATATATTGCAGAGGACTTTTGGTTTTATAAGTCATGTTGTATAAGTCATTGTTTGGATAACAGTTCAATTTATGATAATTGGCATATGGGATGGTATCTGGGGAGGCATAGTATTTTTCGTGGATTTATCTGTCAGTTTGCAAGGGTGTAAATACACAGTTTTTAATCTAATGTCCAAGATAATTGACATGTTGTTTACTGTTTAGCATCTCGTGCTTTATACAACAGAGGCCAAGTCCAAGCCCAAAATTTATTGCATAAACGTTATACAATGTCAAAGCACAATAAATACTATGACATGGAGAAGTACAAAGTCAACAGAACATACAACAAAGTATTTAGCATCACAGTGCTAACTTTAATGACAATAGTGAAACATTACAAAGTGAGGTGGATTCATGATTGTTAAAAGTATATAAAGAGTATTAATAATAAAGAGTTAATTATTTAGTGTCTCTTCTCAATTTCTCTGCATTATATACAAATTTGGCAATATTATATAAGCTGGTACTACTTGGCATCAAACTTGCGTAATCTTCATATGGCCAATCAATTTTGTATTGCTATATCCATAATATATTAAATTTATGATTATCTAATAAGAATTCATTTTCTCAAATATTAACCAATTCAAATTTTCTGCGTTAGATATCAATTTATTCGAGTTTGAGAGGTGTTCATTTCGGACATTTGGATCTATAAAGTTTAAAATCAAATATTTGAATATATATTTGAATAATGAAAAACAAATATTTAAATACCATTTCAATGTTCCTTCCCATTCCTTATTTTAATTCATGATTGCTTATCAACAACAACAACTTTCATGGATAACTTTGAGGGTTCATAATTATAGTGTTTCTTTTTCGTTCATGAGATGAATATATTTGATCGTAAATTGAAATTATATAATATAAAAATTAATATGAAAAAAAGCATTATTGCTGAGTATCTTAGGCAGTTTGCACGATATATGCTCTTTCTATGTACAAGAAGTTCAAAACATAGTTTTAAGGGAAAAAATCTTGGCTAGAATATAAGAATAAGTAAAAATTGAAAATAAAAATAATAACGAAAACAACAACAGTCGAGTCTTTACTAATATTCCAATTAGTATATAATTCTGTTGATACAAGTAGGATGAAAGTAATTTTGCAATAGAGGAAATGCATTTTTGCATGAATGTAAAACTTTCTGTAAATTAAACTGATTAAAAGCAAAATATAATCTGTCTTTTTGCATTTACTAAATTAAATTGCGAAGAAAATAATCAAGAAGCAAAACTGGTCACACATGTTTTGTTTTCATGAAGACAAAAAAGTGAACATACTTCTTTAATGCCATTGTTTGGATGTTTTCAATTAAGTAGCAAACATTATAGCTTCACGAATAAACAGCTTTTATTCCTAGTGATAATTAATGAAGGAGCCTAGAAAATGACAATGTCTCGTGTATTGTAAATATTCTGCTCGTGATGTTGGTGCTTTGTTGTAGCTTATTGATGAAAGAGCCTAGAAAATGATCATGTCTGGTGTATTGTAAATATTCTGATCGTGATGTTGGTGCTTTTTTTTTTAGCTAATTAAAGGTGTACCAGTATATATATAAGTCACACCAATATGGGCAGACCATGTGATGTGATACGCACATTGTTTCTGGAAGTTACAAAACATCAGCAGTCAAATATTACTAGACAGTCTTGCTTTATGCAAGATCGTGAGCAGATTAAAAGTGTTTATTTTAATGCTTTTGTTTTGCTCTCACAGTACCTATATAACCATTTGCGGTTTCCATTTTGTGTTTAAATTGTACATTGAGTTGGTTGAAGAAAAAAAAAATTGGAGTATCCTGATTTAAGACCAATTAAAGGTTACAATAAACTTAGTGTTTGTAATTTAATTTGACTATTTTCTGTGCAATTAAAGGGATGTAATTGTTACAACATATTTGCACACAAGATTTTTGTCATGAAACGTAGCGTTAGAAAAGAAAACAGCAATGAGGCGATCGTAACACGGAAAAGGGTCCACAAAAACATTGACATCAACAAAGATGTCACTGAAAATACGGTAAATTGACTTTTGTGAATGTGAAATGTTTAAGGGATGACATGTGCAAACGAAGGTGTTAATGTGTTAATATGTCTATTTATCAAAGTTCATTTAAACCGTTACTAATAATTCGGATAACCATATATTCTGTCCGTAGTAATGTATTGTAAATAGTTGTAAATATTTTTGTTAAAATATAAGAAAATGCAATTATTCATTTAAAACTTATTAGATGCTTCTTACGAAAAATTAATATGTAAATATATACTGGGATATTAAATTGACATGACATTTATTATTGCATTCATCATGTTGTTTAAATTATTAATTCATAAACAGTAACTTATTTATCTTTTCATGCTTATTATGCATGTTTACTTGTCGTATTTATTCAGTGGAGATTAAGAGTTAAGTAATTATACAATAATCATTTTTTACTTTGGTATAAAGTCCATACAGCTTTTAAATAATACACATATTCAGAATTATCCATAATTTATTACTGCCATTTCTTTAATGTAAAAATCACTAACCTGAAATCATTGCTTTTATGCAAGGAATCACTTTAATTTAATTTTTAATATTATGAAAGTTTATGCATTTAAGTAGAGATATATTTTAAACAGACATGTTTTGTAACTTTATTTTATTTTAAGTATGTCAATATGCGTTTTGATAGAGTGAATTAACAAACATAGATATTTCTTTTGGTAGGCGTATGATAGTCACATTTAATGTATGTTGCTATTAAATATGTTGTCTATTAGATTTCCAGCCTTATAATTGTGTCTTTATTGCTTCATAAAGTTTGAACTTTATATATATATGGGGCACAAACCTGATACAGATTATCATAGGCTGTACTATTGGAAAACAATGATTAATTAACAAACAAGCATTAAGAGCTAATTTGCTTTGAACAATATATTACCACTTATAATTGTGCACTGTACATTTTTATGCCCCCAAAGGTGGGCATATATAGTGATCGCACTGTCGGTCTGTCCGTCCGTCTGAAATTCCGTCACACTTTGCGTTTAGGTTTCGAAAAATGTGGAAAAACATTTGTGTTTAGGTTTAGAAAATGTGGAAAAAGGGGGCATATGTCATCCTATTGTGACAGGCCTTGTTTATTATTTAAGTGTCAAATTATACAATTCGTGAATATGTAAATAAAACTTTGTACCTTGGTAGAGGACATTGAGGGGAAGTTCAGAGTACAAGAACTTTTATCTTATCTGTATTTTTGGAATTATTTCCCTTGATATATTTTTGTAGAGTCTGTTTCAAGTGCGGAGCATAATTCTGCAAGTATTGAAGTATTTTAATGATTCTTAATATGATGATAGATGGCTTTAAGAAAATAATGCCCAGAATTCAGATCATAAACAAAATAACCTTACAGGAAATGAAATCCTGTAAACAAAAATATTTTACTTGACCTTGTTCTTCTTTCAACAAACAAGAGGAAATACTTTTTATTGAGTTTATTTCTATCATTATGACGTACAGAATGTTTAACAATGCCGTAAAAACGCAGTCATAAGTCTAATTTTATTGTTCAGATCACATGTATACATAAATGCATCATATAAATGGATTTTTCCTTCAAAACTGGATGTTAAATCTAATTAAAAAAAAAAAACTTACAACAAATGAAGCCGTATCCACTCATGCATCAACACAGTTAAAAAATACAGTAAATGATAAAAAAATACATTTACTGTTAATAAAAAGGAAAAGTGCTTATTATATTAAAATTATAGACAGAACAAAAATACTTCTAGAACATGAACAGTTTTTGATGAGAATATCACCACAATTATATACATTCCGAGTTTGTTGTCTTATTCCAATTTCACATGTGATGTTTTTGTGAACACTCAGGCTCAGAGAGTTAATGAATTTTATGAATTTAATGAATTTCCTTAAAGTATTACTAAGTAGTTATGTGCACTTTGACCCAGAGAGTAGAAGATTTTTTTAATTTTATAGGAATTTTCTTCAGTTTTCCCAGAGAGCTTTGTGAAGACTGACCAAGAGAGTTTAGAATTTTATGATTTAAGTGTGACGTAACAACTATTTGGGGCATCATGGTATAAATCAAACAATTGAAATTTGAGAAGATTAATAATAAATCTTTTATTGTATTGGCCATAATTAAATAAATAGAATACTTGAATTTTGGAAATTATTAATAGAGGTTTAATTATAAAGTATATAATGGTATAAATTAAAAAGACAATTTTGATTAAAATATTCCCTAAATCATAACAAAGAAATGTAAATATGTTTACATTAAAATGTACCAAGGTGACCACGTGGCAAATCAGAACGTGACTTTTCCTGAAGGCATATACATAAAAGATGTTAATATGATTAGTTATGAAACTACTGTATGCATTGCCTCAAGTATTCTTATCTTGATCGGCCATCAAAAAAATCCTGTCAGCAAGGATCAAAGGAGATCATTTTGTCTAGCCCTTTGCATGCTGGGAAATTTGTCGTCTGCTAAAATGTTGTCTGCTAAATTTCTATAATTAGCATTTCTTCGATTTTTTTTCAAAGAATACTATCAGAATAGCAAACAGTTTGGATCCTGATGAGACGCCACGTTCTGTGGCGTCTCATCTGGATCCAAACTGTTTGCAAAGGCCTTCAAAATCCGGTTCCAGCACTCAAAGGGTTAATATGTCTAAATGCATCACATAGGGGTC
>VMBQ01005573.1:11342-21928 GCA_007657795.1 Dreissena rostriformis | reverse complement strand
GTTTTCCTTAACCCTTATAGCGCTGGAACCGGATTTTGAAGGCCTTTGCAAACAGTTTGGATCCAGATGAGACGCCACAGAACGTGGCGTCTCATCAGGATCCAAACTGTTTGCTATTCTGATAGTATTCTTTGAAAAAAATCGAAGAAAATGCTAATTTTAGAAATTCAGCAGACGACATTTTAGCAGACGACAAATTACCCAGCATGCAAAGGGTTATGTAAAAAGTTCTTTGTTAAAGTTTTCAGTTGGATATAATCAAATCAAGGGATGCATCTTAACGAATGACTTTCTTTACATGCAAAACTCATTGTTGATTTAACCAGAATGGGTTTGTTGACTGTGGTTCAAAATTACAGCAGCAAAAATTGCTGTGTGAAGTTTTCAGATAAGTAGTTAAGAGATAATAAAATTAATATTTGAGTTCCAATGCCTTGATGTATCTCCCTTTGTTCCTGCGCTTTTTGAAAGCAGATAGCTCCATGAAAAAAGAGAATCAAAGTCATGGCCTAGGGAAGACTGATTTAACCCTTTGAGCGCTGGAACCGGATTTTGAAGGCCTTTGCAAACAGTTTGGATCCAGATGAGACGCCACAGAACGTGGCGTCTCATCAGGATCCAAACTGTTTGCTATTCTGATAGTATTCTTTGAAAAAAATTCGAAGAAAATGCTAATTTTAGAAATTTAGCAGATAACATTTTAGCAGACGACAAATTTCCCAGCATGCAAAGGGTTAATGTACTGATCATCAGTGCTGTTTAATGGAATTTAATTAAATTTCTGGCTTATTTCGTTTTTTTCGACACATGTTCTTCTTAACATTTATTGTAATATATATTGAAATATATGAATAATTAGTTTTTTTTACACATTTTATATAAATTCATAAATATTTTACAAAATCGTGCATACTCACTTTAAAGGCTGGATTCGTTCTTTTGGACCAAATGAGTAACAACTTTAATCGTGTAATATTTCAGGATCTACAGGAAGTGATGATTGGAAATCTGTTTCTAGAGTCATCCACAATGTTCCTCACCTTTGAAAACTACTGTGTTAACCAGGTAAACCTTGTTAATTACCTTTGTAAACTACTCTGTTTTGCAGGTATACCGTGTTAACCAGGTAAACCATGTTCATTACCAGTCTTATAAAGCTAAATCCTATTTCTCTCACAATCTTACAACAAAATTTCCTATTTCACTCACAATCTAACAACAAAATTTCCTATATTACTCACAATCTTACAACAATGTTTCCCATTCCACCAACAATCTTACAACAATATTGCCTATTTCACTAACAATCTTGCAACAATATTTCCTATTTCAGTCACAATTCTTACACCAATATTTCCTATTTCACTCACAATCTTGCAACAATATTTCCTATTTGAGTCACAACCTTACAACAATATTTCCTATTTCACTCACACTCTTACAACATTATTTCCTATTTCACTCACAATCCTACTACATTATTTCCTATTTCACTCACAATCCTACAACAATATTTCCTATTCCACTCACAAACTTGCAGCAATATTTCCTATTCCACTTACAATCTTGCAGCAATATTTCATATTCCACTCACAATCTTTCAACAATATTTCATATTCCACTCACAATCTTACAACAATATTTCCTATTCCACTCACAATCTTGCATCAATTTTTCCTATTCCAGTCAAAATCTTGCAGCAATATTTTCTATTTCAGTCCCAGGCACCAGTCTTACTAGAGCAGTATGAGAGGGAGAAGGAACTGGTTCGAATCTTCTTGCAGGCATTGCAGAACGACAATCAGCAGCTGCGCCGCATGCATCTCAAATCCTTCCTCATGGTGCCTGTACAGAGGATCATGAAGTAAGAGGAATGTTTCTGAGAGAGAAATGAGAAAACAAGGCTGTATGCATGTTGGGAAATTGTTTTCGCAGATTAGCTTGTGCAGTCCGCACAGGCTTATCAGGGGCGACACTTTCTGCTTTTATGAAATGACTCGTTTAAAGGAAGTTTCTTCTACGCAAAGTCCAGTTAAGGCGGAAAGTCTTGTCCCAATAAGGCTGTGCGAACTGCACACGCTAATCTTGGACGACACTGTACGCACATGCATTAAGTCCCCTATCGATTTGACTGGTGGATACAATAGGTTAAACCTTGGTCCATCCGTCTGTCTGTGTGTCCGTCTGAATCTGGATGCTGTAGGATGCTCAAAAAGAATTTACACTAGATGGATCAAACTTGTTTAGGATAGAGTCATATATAGGGAATACATGTATGTATGTAATTTTGTTCTTTGTCAGACAAAAATTGTGGTTGCTATGGTTACAAAAATAATTTAAAACTAAAATCTGGATCCTGCAATAACTCCAAAAGTACTCGAGATAGGTTGATGAAACTTGGTTTTTGGAAAGAGGGCCGTTTAGGGAATACGTTATTTCAGATCTTTTTGTGTTACACAAAAATTGTAGTATACAATCTTGATCATGGGACAATTCAAAAAGAACTTAAGCTAGGTTGATGAAATTCTGTATTTGGAAAAAGCGGGCATATGGTACTACATATGCACTTGATATCAGTTTTTACGTCCGACCAACATTGTGGTTTCTATGGTTTCGGAAATAATTTATAACTAAAATCTGATTCCTGATATGATACATTAAAAAGTACTTAAGCTAGGGTAATAAATTTTAATGGAGATCCTGTTCTTAAACCCACAACATTAATCCAGTAGTTGACTGCTTTCACTACTTTCGATGGCATTTTAAGTCTTGCTCATGGTTTTTAATCAGGAAAGTAAATACCATCCATCAGGTGGAAGTGGCGTTTTGGATATAGTTTCCGCCTTCAGAGGCAGTTCTCAATATCTTTACAAAGTGAAACACTTGCAATACAATCACACTTAAATAAATAAATTTAAACTAATACTTCACATAGTTTGTTAAATAGATGATATCATTTACATTTTTATTTGCAGGTACCCCCTCTTGCTAGATCGTCTATACAGGAACACACCTGGTTGCCATAGTGACAAACTGTCTCTTCGGGATGCCAAAAACAAAATAGAGGACATTCTCGGTCAAATCAATTCGGTAAGCTTTTACTCTAAATTACATTGAAGACCATGGTTTGGATGAGTTTTTGCATATATTGGTTTGCAAAAAGTACACATTTTCATACTCTTAATTAAGACTTATGCATCCATTTTGTAACAAGGTGCTCATGGTGAGCTTTTGTGATCATCTTTTATGCAATGTCAACAATTGCCTAGTGAACACTATAGAACCAAAATTTATTGCTCAAATCTTCATGAAACCTGCTCGGAACATTCGTCCAATTTTTCATGTTTTTACAATTCAGCGGTCGCAGACAACTATAATAAGTCGACAGAGGAAGACTTCATCTTTGCGAAAGACGTCATGCTCAGTCAGCATCAAGATGGAGGTATCACGGGTTGCCTTGGAAACGCTGAAGTGGAAGCGGAAAGAAGTGTGTGACATTATTTCTAGTCAGCTGCTTGTAACGCAACCCCTGGACCATCTGTGGGCTGTGAAACGATGCAAGAATTACAAGTTTACCACGGTTTACGGAGTGCTTATGACTCTACAGGAGGTACTGATATGTTCGTTTTCGTCTATTATATATATATATATATATAATGAGCCTTGCTCATTGAAAATGGGGATTAATGCATGTGTGTAAAGTGTCATCCAAGATTATCCTGTGAAGTAAGCATAGGCTTATCAGGGACTACACTTTCAACATAGAACGGATTTTTGTTTTAAAAAGACTTTCTTTAAACAAAAATAACAATAAAAGTGAAAAGTGTCGTCCCTGAGAAGCCTGTGTAGACTTCACAGGCTAATCTAGGACGACACTTTAACCCTTTGAGCGCTGGAACCAGATTTTGAAGGCCTTTGCAAACAGTTTGGATCCAGATGAGACGCCACAGAACATGGCGTCTCATCAGGATCCAAACTGTTTGCTATCCTGATAGTGGTCTTAGAAAAAAAATGAAGAAAATTCTAATGTTAGACATTCAGCAGACGACATTTTAGCAGACGACAAATTTCCCAGCATGCAAAGGGTTAAGCACATGCATTTAGCCCTGTTTTCCCACAGCAAGGCTCAATTTGTTTGGTTGTTATTATAGAGTCACACTATTTAACATTACATGATTACAGCTCCAGGTGTTTTTTTTTGTGTATTTTAACTGTATGAAAAATTTGAATTTTTGTGTCACATTTGTATTATGTAAATATTTTTAGGATAGGTCCCTTTAACCTTGATGTGTAGGTAGAGCTTTAAGAATTTGTTTTGGGGCAACTAGTTTTGGCAGAATTATGGCCCTTTGTCTTTTTTGCCCCACTATAGATTATAAAGTCCCCACAATTGTGTTTACTCTTCAACATCTTTTCAGATATGGGTATTTTCCATGAAAATAAAAGCTGTACAACTTTGTCTTTTAACAAATGTTTTTCGCATGACTTTTTTGTCTTACATAAGAAGCATGTGTTGGCACATCAATTGTATCTTGATCACAAAAAACAGCAATATCCTGATTATTTAGGTCAGTTCTCGTAGATTGGCTTTAGGAGAGATTTTCTATGATTCAGTATCTTAAGCCTGTCTATGTAGGGCTAAGATTTGCTATATCTGGGTTTGGCACAGTTTCTAAGTAGCTGGCAGATGACAAAGTACGAAGCCTGCCACTGACTTTTGGACAGATTCTGGAACAATCATAATTCAAAACCTCAGTATGAAACTGTTGTATTTGCTATATTAGATACCATAGATTTTTGCGCAACCCTCCAATCATACTCCACAGAAATGTTGCTTAACCCTCAAATTATATTCCCTCCAAATTTTGCTCAACCCTCAAATTATATCCCCTCTAAATTTAACTCAACCCTCTTAAAATAGAAACCCTACTTATTTTGCTCATTTCTCAAACTATATTCCCCCCTAATTTTGCTCAACCCTCAAATTATATTCCCATCCAAATTTTCAATTCCAGACAATCAATGATCTACAACTGAATGACTCCAACGTTGTCAATGACAACAACAATGGCCAAGCGAAGAGTGCTGCAGTCGTGTTCATTCGCGAGAAGGGCGGGCGGTTCCAGGTGTTCAGGGAACCGTTCATGCTGGACAAATGCATTGTTAGCCAGGATACGGACTTTATGGAAGTTTTTGAAATACTTGAATGGAACAAGGACTCTTTCATTGTCAAGGTTAGTTGAAAAGAGATGCATTTATTCAATTTGTGATACATAAGGAGCCATTCTACACACACATTTGTGTTTGTTATATTTTTTTTAAAATAATTTAGGCTAATTAAAAAGTTGTTTGTCCCACCCTCCCACCGCAGATCACTCATACGCCAAAATTATCACTGTCATTATACTACCATTTATTCAATTTGTGATACATAAGAAGCCATTCCACACACAAATTTGTGTTTGTGATAATAAACAAATTAATTTAGGCTTATAAAAAAAGTAGTTTGTCCCACCCTCTCACTGCAGATCACTCATACGATTATATTAACACTGTCATTCTGCCTCACAGTTGACCTCACTATCACTCATCCCCCCACCCTAATAATTACAATAAATAATAAATAAAAAATCGTAATCGTTCTGTTTGCAGGTTGAGACCCAACACGAGACCACACTATGGTTACAGCACCTACGTCAACAGATGAACCGCTTGGGCAACTGGCGTAGGCGACGCAATGCCATGCCAAACATTCTACTCAACCATAATCACTGATCTGCAGTTTTGTTGAAAATTATCCATGCCAAAAACATTGTTTAAATCGACATGCAATTGTTGAAATGGAGCAATAATAATCAAGAACCGAAATAGATGGATATAAGTCTTCCAAGAAACCTTTAGGACATATATACACATATGGTTCAAAAAGTATACTATAAGAAAAAGTTTTAAAAGTACATTAACAAAAAATAAAAAGTATTTAGCAATAGAAACAGAAGCATATTAAACATTTTCAAATAGTATTTAATTCAGCTGGAGTTAAATTGATCTGATACTTAATGAATTGTGTTAATTGGCTATAAGGAAAGTGAGCTCTGTCTGAAATAACATATTACATAACACATAAACAATATGTGATCTGTGATTGTGTTCTTACACTGCATATGCTATAACTGTAAATGCATTTAATTAATACTGGATGTCCTCATTTGTACTTCTTTGTGATGTGTACTTTTGGTACTTTTTCCATTTCATCAATCTTCTAGGTATCTAAATTCTGTTCATTAAGATTTCTATAATTTTTATGATACATCAATCATCACACCTACGTTTCTTAAAAAATAAAAAGTTTTATTCAATATTTAAAAAAAGATCTCTCAAAAACGAAAGTAAAAAAACAAATGATAAAACAAACAGAGGATACTATAGAATACATGTTGCTTTAAATTCATGAGTGATCATGAATTTTTTTTTTCTATGATCAAGAGTGAATTAAACAAATCGATATTCCACCGAATCCAACACATTTTCTTTTTATGTTATGCTTACTAATGATTATTTTTGTATTTTGCAAGATATAGTTCCGGTAAAACAATGAAAATTATCAATAATTTTCACTGTTAATTTTCACTGTTTGAAACAGTGAATTATCCGTTTTATTTCATTGATATTTCTCTATTAACCACCGGAAAGCATAAAATAATGCAAAATATTCACGTGGAAGAAAAAATTGAGTGAAAAACTATATTTGTCACCATATATGAAATATCTGATAGTGTTCATTCAGCTGACACAAAAGCTGCTTAAAGCACTTAAAACTCTACAGAAATCTTGCCTTTATAGTATTGTGTAAAAAGAACATGTATTATTTATTATTTTTAAATGTGTTTTATAAGAATATCATTGTTATGTACACAGTTTGCAACTTGTTATGTTTATGCATGTCATGTTAAAATTACATGAATAAAAATGTCAAATGATGGTATATTGTAGTTTTTAACACATGAAAGTGAGAAGGTTTTAGGTCAAAACACCACAGAAATACTTGACAGTATGTACAGGAATTTTCATTACAAAACATAAGCTGAAAATATTTCTCTGTAGCTAAATATATTTAATGTATCTATGAAACTAAATGTTAACACAACAAATAACCAAATAATGTGTGTACAAAATGTGCTCAGCGATGACTCCTGACATAGATCTGAGCAGCTTAATGTTTTATGTCGATGTCATCGATCGGTCAACTTTGGCCGCGATTCAAAGCCAGAATATGATACAGACAAACACTATTTTTACATAGTTAGAAACGTTAGAGGATCCTCTTTACAAAGGTACCATTATAATTAAAATCGAATTAATAATTATGTTTTTATAACCTCTTTTACCTTTTCCGGGTTTTCCATTAGGCATTTTTTTTGTGCGAAAATAATCCTAAAAATATACCGACTTTGACCGCGATTTCTAGACCGACCCTGACCCTGCCATACAAAATGTTTACATCGTTAGAAGCTTTGGAGGTTCTTCTTTCCAACGGTACCATTATAATTCATATCGAATTAATAATAATGGTTTTATGACCACTTTTCCGGGTTTTCCTTTTGGCATTTTTGCGTGTAAAAAAACCCCTTAAAATAGGCCGACTTTGACCGCGATTTACAGGCTGACCCCGACGCTGCCATACAACATTTTTTACATTGTTAGAAACTTTGGAGGTTCTTCTTTCCAACGGTACCATTATAATTTATATCGGACGAATACTAATGCATTTATAACCATTTTTACCTTTTCCGGGTTTTACCTAAAAGATTTCCGGGTTTTCCGGATATTTCCGGGTTTTATACCTGATAAAATTCAACATTTTCCCTGATGTAGCCATCAGGTTAAATTTTGGGTAAAAAGGTCAAAATTCAAGGAAATCAACCAAACCTCAGTTTCTATGTGCTTCATAGCGGAGCACAGATCTGAAGCCCGTTTTGGGATATGTTGTACCGTTGAAATGTTATACACGCTTCGTATGGGCAATTTGGGTCAAACCTTTGTAGCCCCGTAATTCTTTAATGAGCAAAGATATCGATGTTATATGTTTTATGTCGAGGTCATGGTTTTACCCAAAATTCAACATTTTCCCTGATGAAACCACAAATCTGAAGTCCGTTTTGAGATAGTGTGTACCATTAAAAAGTTGTATATGCTTCGTATTGGAAATTTGGGTCAAACGTTTGTAGCTCCGTAATGGTTTCATCAGGTAAAATTTTGGAAAGAAAGGTCGAAGTTCAAGGACATCAACCAAACCTCAGTTTCTATGTGACGGCTTCATAGCTGAGCACAAATCTGAAGTCTGTTTTGAGATATTTTGTACCATTAAAACGTTATACACGCTTCGTATGTGCAATTTGGGTAAAACCTTTGTAGCTCCGTAATTCTTTCAGGAGTCAAGATATCCAAAACCTAACACCGGATTAGTTTAAATCTTTTTATTTTTGTTCGATTGCATCGAAAGCCATAGGCTTATATAAACGCTCTCGAGTCCGTTTCCTGGGACTAGAACCAGTACTTGGTGTCTTTGGGGGAGATCAAAGGAACGCTCCCAGTGGGGTTCGAACCCATGACCACCCGATCGCTAACACCGGATTCGTGCTCAGCGATGACTCCTGACATAGATCTAAGCAGCTTAATGTTATATGTCGAGGTCATGGTTTTACCCGAAATTCTGCAAGTCTGATATGAATGCTTATACAAAATAACATATCGAAGGATTATATAATAATAACGACACTTATTCAATACTTCTGTTGGTAAACTATTTTTCTGTCAACAGCCTCATGTGAGTGATACCATTATAGAGTAATACATGTGACAACATTACTAATATTTTATTAACCTAAGTATAGACCATGTGATTGTTATTTTACAAAATTATTATAAAACATAAAGGCGTTAGAAAAAAGTCATATCTAATAGTAATAACTAGACAATTTATTTTGATGTCATGGATTCTTCGCAAAAAAAAAAAAATTAAAAAAAAATGATGAAATGTATAGACATGCTTATTAGAATCGTCATCATTAATGCGCGTATTTTTGTCGAAACTGTAATATTACATTAGAAATGGGAAAGCATGTCATTTTACTTAAGTGGCATTTCGGCTTACACTACAATCTAGCGACTGACGAACCCAAAGCCGATGTTAAGCGTTTATGAGTTTCATGTTTCATACCGTCAAGTGGAAAACAATGCGTGTTAATATAATTGTTAATATTTTTATTATAGTAGTGTGAGCTGGGGTCTGTTTATAACTGTCCAATATGGTTACATTTAGCAAATATGCAACCGTGTTATACATATGAAGTGTGTACTTAAGTACAGGAAGCATGTTGTGAAAATGGACACTAAACACGTACATATACATGCAAACACACTGGTGGCACGATTGTTGTAGTGCCTTATGGAGTGCAGACCTTGAGGTATTGTATATGTAGGTCTCTTAAAGACGCACGACTGACGGTGATAATACATACGATTGCTTTATAATATTGTTTACAGCTGTTCTGTCTTTTATATTTAGTTCATAATTTAGACTTACCATTAACAACAAAGATAATCATATTTATTCTTTCATCTTATAATCGGAGATTATTTCACATTTCACTGGAAACAACAGTGTGAGATTTTTTCATTTCTATACAATTAATTGGGTATTAATGCTGTATTATAAACGCCGCCTTTTATAAATGTATCATGTACTTATCACAACATATAAATGCACAGTAAAGCTCATAATATCTCAGGATTACGAACCACTCAAAACGACCTCAATCAGAGGAGAAAAGAAAATGACCAAATTTTCTTGGTAGTGTGGTGAAAATAAACAAGAGGGCCAAGATGGCCCTATATCGCTCACCTGTGAAATGAGCTTGCCCAGTGGCATGATTTGAACAATCTTTGTCACATATCAAATATCAAAGCTGCGTGCTTTGTGGTTAAAGATAATCAAGGTTTTTCAAGCTTTGACCTGGTCCATGTTTTTCAACGGACCGGAACCACTTTTGAACTCGACCAACATATCATTTAGACAAACATTTTGACAAAGTTACATGAAGATTGGACATGAAATGTGACTTCTACAGTGTTTACAAGGTTTTTCATTTCTTTGACCTAGTGACCTAGTTTTTGACCTAGCATGACCCAGTTTCGAACTCGATCGAGATATCATTGGGACAAATCTTCTGACCAAGTTTCATGAAGATCGGACAAGAAATGTGGTCTGTAGAGTGTTTACAATGTTTCTCTATAGCCAAATAAGGAAAACTGCCCCGCCCACTGGCGGCCATGTTTTTCAACGGACCAGAACCACTTTTGAACTCAGCCAATATATCATTAAGACAAACATTTTGACAAAGTTACATGAAGATTGGGCATGAAATGTAACTTCTACAGTGTTTGCAAGGTTTTTCTTTTTTTGACCTAGTGACCTAGTTTTTGACCCAGCATGACCCAGTTTCGAACTCGATCGAGGTATCATTGGGACAAATCTTCTGACCAAGTTTCATGAAGATCGGAAAATAAATGTGGCCTCTAGAGTG
>VMBQ01005572.1:45876-66485 GCA_007657795.1 Dreissena rostriformis | reverse complement strand
ATACATAAACTATACAATACATTTATTACTTATTACTAACATACACACACACTGTTCTCATGCCGGACTCGTGCATGCCAACTGATGCAAATATGACGCGCCGAGGTTTCACAGCCGAAGCCCGTGCGTTATTTATCTTCTGAATGGACGGGTACAATATACTTATTGTATAAGATGGACAATGTTATAGGTGTATCTTCCAAAATAATGTTCGTGTATTGACTTTATCTTATGGTTACGAATTTTATTTATAATCGTTTACGTACCATGCGGTATGTATTTGTTTACACCTGATTATCCATATCTTCCCTTTATCACGCCCCATTTGTTCACGGCTTGATATAAAATGAAATTGAATTGGGGCTAAAATGTAGTTTCTTATTATATAACCAACATATCGTAACAAATTGAAGCCATTCAGTATTTTCAATTGTCTCGCAAAGCGTAACTGTATTTTTAAACATTGTTTTCAAGCTATGTCTAAATATGTGACATATTTCGCGGCGCCTGTTGACTAAATGTTATGTAGACACAAGCTGTTTAGCAATGTTATATTTGATACATGTAATACTTTTTAGTAATTTCATTAATACGAACACTAACCAACACAACTCACGCACTTAAATAGTTCATATGAGCATAGCCAATACAGCAAGAAATACAACTCCAGACACTTTATCAAGAGAAAATGTCTTGTTCTTGCAAACCACTTTTATAACATAACCATGAAACATAACATGCTTAAAACTGGGATCACCGCTTTCAAACAGTCAATGCAAATAATTCAGGAACCGTTGAGTGATTCCTTGCTAATGTGATATCACAACTTTAATTTTGATACTGGATTAAAATGAACATATACGGTTATTAGCAAATGAGGTTCTGATTCACCGATTGATGGCCAGGAAGGACACTTCATGTTTACCTCTTCATATTTGAACTCGCACTTTGAAACTAACTTACATTATATAATGTGAATGGAGCTCTTAAACTTCAATTAAATCCTGTTAAACAGCAGTTTATGTAAACAATAGTCAACTAAAGTGCATGATGCTTATTCACACATGCAACGGGCTTCACTGATACATGTCGGCTAACTAACAGCTTTCATATTTAAATATTGCAAAATAATATGCAAATATAAAACCGATAGCAACTGCATTTAGCAACACTTCAACTGCAAGAACTACTCAATCTATCAGATGCATTCAGTGAGTCTTATCACAAACTATGTGGTGCATCCCATAAATCAAAAGCACTAATATGTTGTATTTTTGTACATACTTTATGTACATTTATATTAAATTTGTTCAAATCATATCATGTCTTTTACATAGTATTTACCGTTTCACTTGACGTACATCGCCTGTTTAAGTGACTTATGGATACCGCTCAATCGTATTTAACGAACTATATAGAATCATCCGCTGTAACTGTTTTATTAACATTTAAAAATATAAGATTATACAATTGATTACTGTTAAGAAATTCTCATAGGAATGCGAAGTACTTGTATAATTAAGTGAGGGGTCATTTGCATACAATTGCCCAAAGTCTACATAGATTCTTCATTATTTACTGAAAAAACAAATACACCTTTCTACACTAGATATGAAACCCTCATAGCTGTACAACAGATTTGAACTTTACTATACACTGATTGAAATGAATCCAAACGTGGTATGTGATGTGTGAGTATGGAATATAGAATAATGACCATTTTTATTTGGATAATTTTTTATTGAAGGGGATGTGACTGGATGAACTGATATAAACAAGCTCATTCGGCCAGCATAGAAGCTTGAGCTTTTTATACTTTAGTAACCAAGTAGTTGATTGTGTTGGTCGTAATCATAATCAAAAATAATATTGAACGGATACCACGCAGTAAACGAGACTGCGACATACTAAATGATTAAAAATTAACTAGGCCTTTACTTTCGTCACACTGGTAAATTGTGGTGAGCTACCTTGGGTATGTACTACATACTTAATAATATGACTATTTACAATATGTTATGACATAGAAAGACATGTTATGCGAGTTGAATAAACCACTCGCATAATTGCTATAAACTTTATAACTAAAGAACATTCCAATGTTAACAAATATTTGTTTAAGTAAATTCTGCGTCATATATTTAAGATAAAACAGAGCCACGTGTTTAAACAATAAAGAACTAGCGCGATAACGCAACACAAAACAAACGGCGTAATGCACTTCTTTATCGCATATTCGTTAGATCAATATGCTAGACAAATGCCGTTATTTGCAGTGTCTTTAGTATCCTTAAAATAACATCATATATGCTTGCAACTATGAAATGTAAGTTTCTATAATTAATACAGAAGTTGGACTTTAAACCTATTTTAAAGGTGTCCAATAAGAATTAATTTAACGACAACTATGATAGAAAAGTGATGCAGCGAATTCACAAAAGGTTCGATTGGGTAGAAAAAGGAGGTATTTTACATGTACACTAATTAAACGTAGTCTGAATGTCCATTTACACTTTTATATAATCAGTGTGGATCTTTCATATAAGTGTTGTTGCAAATACATTACGCGTTGTATACCACGCGTTCCTTCAGTACAATAAGCCCCATTTAAGCGTAGTTCACAACAGTTTATTTTATATTTCAGATTAGGACCGAAACTTAACATGTCATGACATCAAAATGTATAAACATCGCCATATCAGTGGACTGTCATTTTTATATAACACTCCAAATTAAATTCGTATGGTCTTACAAACGTATCAGTGTATTCAAATATTTACGTTGATATATCCTATCTTTCCACGTTGTTAGACGACAAAAGTATGCTGGGATCTATTTATAACAATCAATAATCGTACACATTCGGCGTATCCCGTCAATGCGATTACGGAAGAAAAATGCTCATCTTAGACGACCGACGTGATAACAGAGCACAGTCAGGTGAGTTAGGGACAAAGTCTACATGTACGCCCCTCTTTCAATTGTGATGAAGTACTTTGGATTTTGACGTTCAATAACCGCTCGACATTTACAGGTAACACCTATTTAAATAATTTTTATTATGCTTTAAGTATTGTTTTTATGCTTTACTATTTGTATGAATAGTACATGACTATCGTTTGATGTGTACTAGTGTTAAATTACATAGGTGTAAACGACGATTAAACACAAAACCGATTTTGTTAATTAAACTAACTTTTAAATAGAAAGTAACAGGATAAATTTTGATTTTGTTGAAAGTATTATAATAAAAAACAACAACAATATAAACCAATGCTTTAAACATGTTTGTTTTATTAGAGGGTGTGCGCTATATATTTGTCTGCTATTTAACAGTTATGGAACTGTTTCGT
This sequence comes from Dreissena rostriformis, assembly GCA_007657795.1. Lineage (NCBI taxonomy): Eukaryota > Metazoa > Mollusca > Bivalvia > Myida > Dreissenidae > Dreissena > Dreissena rostriformis. Next base: position 63,132 of record VMBQ01005572.1, on the reverse strand, counting down.
CTGTAAACGATCTCAGATTGTGCAGTTAATACATGGTTCTACCCATTTGTGTGTTTATTTTGGAGTATGCATATCTCATAATAACAAGACAATATAAGCAGATTGTGGATGGTTTCCGGAACAGACAATTATTTGAAAGCAATAAGTTTACTACAAACGTGTCATTGTGTTTAACACTTAAGTTCACCAACGCGTGGCTAAATTTAAATAATGCGTTCATCAGTAAATCATCCAATTTAGACATAACGTTGTTTTTAAAAATTGAAGAATTAGAATAAAAATTGTAACATATTTAATAATAAACAATGCTTACATGCTATATTAAATAAAATAACGTTAGAAAAAAAATTAAAACGCGTCGCAGAAAAATATGCGTTGTCGGTAGGATTCGAACCGGGAAGATGCCAAAAGATTTCTAGTTTATCGCCTTAACCACTCGGCCACGACCACTTCACATTAGTACCCGCTTAAATTATATATCAATAAGTAAACAGGTAAAAATGCTCCTCAATCTTCGAAGAAATCGCGGGAAATCATTACAGGTGCGCTACCATAAGTGGTCATTTTGTTATTTTGTGAAAGTATTGAAATTAAAAGTACTGAACTAAACTCTATAAGTTTTTCACATTTGTGTGTATGCATAAAATACTCATCTTGAACCCATTAACACATCAATAGTTTGGATGAGGTGCGAGTTGACTAAGGTACGAGTTGACTACCTAGCGAGTTGACCAAAATACGTGCGAGTTGACTACCGAGCGAGTTGACTTAGGTACGAGTTGACCATTGTGTCAACAAACGATCTTTCACAATAACGTAGTGACGTCACCATCTATGTATAGAATGCGAGTTGACTGTAAACCAATAGGGGAGGTAACCACTGCGATGAGTTGGAAAATCTTGAATTGTCTACTTTTGATATTCATTACTTCCGCATTGCAAAATGTAGACACTTGGTTACCAGGCCATCTTTATTAAAATGTTTTAAATGCATATTTCTAATCTACATCGCGATCTGGAGATGTTATGATGTTTATGGTTTATTCACGTAAGTTGTTAGTAGGATAAACTCGGAATGTCAATGTGATGAATAAACATTTTCAACGGTCGTTTACAATTTAGGCACTTTCGTTTTGAAAACGTCCATTTTATAAACGACAATGTTTTGACTCGAATGTCATCAGACTTTAATAATACATAAATAACATAGTAGTCAATCATAGTAATACAAGGTATTTATATATAGTAATAATAACTATTTCTTTTTACAGACAAGTAAATTATTGTGAAGGAAAATGTCGGATTACAAGGACATCATTCGCAAGCCGGAAACCCTCAACTGGTTTAAGGCAGCCGTGGGTATTAACATCACACTTGACTGCCTGCTGGACATTGTCAAACAGGGTACTCGGGAATTGTATCATACCATCCGTAAAGAGATCAACAGGAAACACGGTATTCCGGAGAACGTTGTCTGCAGTCATTGTAACACTCCAAACGTTCTGCCGTGTGATGCCGATAATCAATGCTGCAAATATAGAAAATGCGCATTTCATGAAATTCACAAGCCGCGAAATTGCTGCAGTAATTTATGCAATGAAATTTGCAAGGAAATTGTATACCATCACCGATTTCGCAATCGCTAAAAAACAAACAGTTTTCGAGGCCCAACCTGGGTTAACACAGATGCGAGTCAATGGTGCGCCAATCCATGGCAGATTGCAAAATGTTATCTCTCAAAAGACGGATATAAGGGCGTTAATAAAGCAGAAGAGACCGACTTCAATGGCATAGTAAATGTCATTTACAACTGTGAATTTTTTCAAAGGTATTTCACGGACGACCTGACACAAACGCAGAATGTCTGCACCAAGGTAATATTACTGCATGGTCTACAGTAGTAATCACAACTGACAACATTTTACAATTGCAATTGAAAGTATGTATGTAAAGTTCCCATGGATGGTTGGTTAAGATTGATAATTGTTTTAGCCAATGTCTTATGATGATCTTGACAAGAAAACAATTTGAAAAAAAATCCTAAACCATCCAATGGACTGGGGATGATGGGTTTGGGTTTGGAGAGGTTGGTTCCCAACCCGAAGGGGGGCTTTGATTGTTTTATGATGCTGCTGCCTGTTTGATTCAGTAAAGGACTTTTTAATTTACTCAATATGTATTCAAGATTTTATTCAACAATTATTTAAAAAAATTTCACTTGATTACTTTAATAAAAAAAAAACTGAGACACGTTCACAATGATCTTATTCAATGACAAACACAATCAAGTATGTTAAAGAAATGTTAAATGCATTATAACGAATAAACATTCAATAGGTTATAACACTGACGTTCTATTATTTGAGCAATATTTAAGCGAAATATAAACAGTTACAAGAGTTTGTATTATGATTTTGATTTAATGTCTGAATGAGTCAAACACTATATGATCAGTTTCTTTCTTTTAATGAATACTTACTTGTACATAATGTTTATACTGTACTTATAACTTAGTACTTTACTTTCTTGATATTTTCTTGTCTGTTGTTGAAAAATTTAAAAAAGGATGTATACAAAAAATATTTAAAAAGACACGCAACCAATATATCAATGAATTATTGAACACAATGCAAAAACAGTTCAATACAAACCAACATTTCAGGCTAGAGATGTAAGGCAAGCTGTTTGCCATTCCTCCTCAATGTGCATGGCCAGCCATGACAGTGAAAGAGCCATCAACGCTCTGGTAGCGCTTCTACAGAGCCTTAAACACGTCGATCACCAGGCTGCAGGGAACACTGCAGTTGACAAGTTAACCCAGGTAGGACACACGGGTATCGTATATCGTGCGCGTCACACACTTGGCAAAATGCGATCCATTTCTGAATTATGATTTCGTGAAGTTGAGTGACATGACTAAATAATGCGTATTTGTTGTGCATTCTGCGCTTGTTAGCTCACCTTTAAAAAATGTGAACGTTTGTGATCGCCTTTTGTAAGCCTTGCGTGGTCCGTCTTTAACATTTACCTTGTTTTAAACTCTTAGATGCCACATGTGTTTTCAATATTCATTAAACTTGGTCAGAACATTTGACCCAATGCTATTTTGGCCGAGTTCGAAACTGGGTCACGTGAGGTCAAAGACTAATTAATTAGGTCAACTTGAAGAAAATGCTTGTAAACATTATAGAAATCACATGTGTAGTCGAATCTTCATGAGAATTGGGCAGATTATTTGTTTTAATGATGTCTTGGCTAATTAGGAAAAAGGTTTCGGTTCGTCAAAAACATTCTTTTTAATTGCTATAGTGAAACCTTAATAACTGTCTAGAAATAACACTTTTCATCCAATCTTTATCAAACGTACATAAGAAAAATATAACTGGAAATCTTCTCTGAAGCCTGTATAGTTATGAGTTTAATATTGGGTATGTAACATCGTATAGTGGTAATCCACTGCGTTCTTTCAAATAATGCCCGTGGAGTATATCCTGATAACACCCCAGGGGTCGATTGGTTTATAGACGTTTATAGTAAATAACTTTTAAAATCTTCTCTGAAAGAGCAAGAGTAAGAGGTTAACTATTTGGTGTTAAACATCGTATTATGGAAATTTACTAAGTTTGTTTTAAATCATGCCCCTGGGATGGAAACTGGACCAGAGGTCGCATGAATTATAAGGAATTATATACTAAATAACTTGTGATATCTTCTTTGAAACAGCAAGGTTCATAGACTACAATATTAGACACATAGTCTACGTTCATTTCTACTGTCAACTATAAGAATCACTAAACAACTAGAACTTTGTCGGGAGCATTCAGTGTTCCAGGAAGAATGTACTTTAAAAAGCATAAATGACCAACATAACAGGACGTAGTAACGCACACAGTAGCTCAGTCCCTTGTTCCAAGGTCAAGAAAATTCTAAAATATAGATCAAACAAAAGCAAAAGAGACCAATGATTGCCCTGAAGTGCTCACCTGATTTTAAAGTTCACCAGTTGTCGAAGACATGACCAGATGACCTAATATTTGACCCCATTTGACTAAAACATTGCTGTTATATTTTTCAAGATAAGCATATTTACCATATATCATCATGATTGAGTCATAAAAGTTGCTTCTTAAGTGGTCATATACGTTTTCTAAGACATGAAATGGTAACCTTTTTTAGCTCACCTGATTGCTCAGGTGAGCTTTTAGGATCGGTCTTTGTCCTTCGTCCGTCCGTCCGTCGTCCGTCCGTCCACATTGGTTTGTAAACACTAGAGACCACATTTCTTGTCCTACACTGTAGAAGTCACATTTCATGACCAATCTTCATGTAACTTTGTCAAAATGTTTGTCTTAATGATATGTTGGTTGAGTTTAAAAGTGGTTCCGGTCCGTTGAAAAACATGGCCGCCAGTGGGCGGGGCAGTTTTCCTTATTTGGCTTTAGAGAAATCTTGTGAACACTCAAGAAGTCACACTTTTTGCCCAATCGTCATGAAACTTGGTCAAAACATTGGTTTTATTAATATCTTGGACGAGTTCAAAAATGATACAGATCGGTGAAAAAACATGGCCACCAGGGTGTGCGGGGCAGTTTTCTTTATATGTTTATAATGAAAAAAAAGTGAACACTATATAAGTCACATTTTGGTCCAATGTTTGTGAAATTTGGTCAGAACATGTGTTTCCTAGATACGTGAGTTAAGTTGGAAAATGGTTCCGGTCCGTTGAAAGACGTGGCTGCCAGGGGGACGGGGCAGTTTTCCTTATATTTATTTGGTAAAAAAGGCTTGTCAACAGTCAAGAAGTCACATTTTTTGCCCAATCATCATGAAACTTTGTCAAAACATTGGTTGTTATAATATCTCGGACGAGTTTGAAAATGTTCCAGATCGGTGAAAAAACATGGCCGCCAGTGGGCGGGGCAGTTTTCTTTANAACATTAAGGTCATGTGGGGTCGAAATCTTAGTCACCAGGTCAAAGCTTGAAAAACCTTGTTTATCATTAACCACAAAGCACGCAGCTTTGATATTTGATATGTGACAATGATTGTTCAAATCATGCCACTGGGCAAGCTCATTTTACAGGTGAGCCATCTTGGCCCTCTTGTTTTAAAGATAATGTCATGATAAACATTCTAAATAATTTTCAGTAAGGATTAGTTATCGATGCGGCTTCTAGAGTGGGTACAATGTTTCTTTGCGATTTAACACAAGTGACCCGAGTGCAATCTCGGCATAGACATTGTTAAGATAAAGATTATGACCATGTTTTATCAAAATTGAGTCATACATTGTGGCATAAGTTCATTATAAGATTTGACCTAGTGACAAGATAGACATGTTGACCAAAATAAAGTTTTTCAAGATTGAGTCATATAGTGTGGTATTGAGTGGAAACAAGGTTTTTTACCAATCATACATGTGTCGTCTTCAGTGAAAACAAGGTTTTTTTACCTGATGAACTAGGTGTTCAATTCATGTGACCCAGATTCGAACTAAGACTTTATATTGTCAATATTAACATTCAATATTGAGACGTTCATGTGACCTCTATATAACGATGGATGCCGTACATAAGATGTTCACAATAGCTCATTACGAGAGATTCGTACTAATGTTAGCTAAAATGTACTAAAAAGAACATGCTTTAATACCAGTCCTATTTATGTGACAATAACATTCTTGTAAAAACCAAATACAAAATACACAAATTATGCAAATGATGAATAATATCGCAATGAAGATCATACACAGTTTCCTAAACTAGTACTTTAAAAAGTTCATAATAGTGATCGGATTAAAACGATACTAAAAATGTAAGTGAACATAAGCATTGCAGTAAAAACGCGTTTAAATAATGAGCGCTTTGGTAACAATCCGTGTTCATCAGTACTGATTGTTTTGTTATATTATAACAAACTGTAATCAGTCGTCTACTGCGCCTGCTTTTCTAGATACATAATTCAGTGGGGTTTTTTCACCTATAGGGGAATGTTGGCGCCCTCCAAAGAGAAAAACGCATCGTTTTTTATGAAAAGGGGAAAATTAAAAATTCACACTTTTATATGTTATGATATGTATTATATATGAATACACATGTAATCTTTTCAACATCAGTTTCAGACAGTTCAGCCTTCATTCACAGTCTCAGTTTTCCTAGCCATTATAAGTCTAATTGGGATTTTTTAAATCGATAAAATGGCAAATTTGAGAATTTTTTATCAACAAAAGGGACCTAACTGGAAATTTTGTCAACAAATATTGACACACCAGGCCTTTTCCTGGCCATTTTGGGAAAAAATTGAAATTAATGTGAAAAGTCCACTGATTTGGGAAAAACTAATTTAATATAACTCTGTATTATAATTGTATCATATTTAAAAGTTATATACTTTGTTAGTTGGTCATGAAATAAAATCGAGATATAATTATCATAAGACACTTCTTTATAAAAAAAAAAAATCTTTGGGATTTTTTTTACAAAATAGGGGAAAAATATATACTCTTTCTTGAGGGGAATGGGGCCGAATATCGGCCCCGAAATTGCCATAAAAAAACACTGTAATTATAACATATCTTTAATATGAACATTATATTTACTTTATCATTCACAACAATTATAAAACAGAAAATAATGATAGAGATACAATATTAAAGGAAACTTTAAAATGTATTGTTTTAATTACCTCGCACAACACAGTTGTAAGAGTGGTATGCTGGGTTCAGGTTGTCTGTCTGTCCTTCGTCGTCTCTTGTCTCGGAACTTAAAAAAGAATCAACATGAAACTTCTTAGGTAGAAATATTTTGTTGATGTACAGTGCACAATAGCCATAACGCTTTCTTCCCTATTTTCATAGGTATTGCATTGGTTATTGTTTAACTTTACTAGTTTCCAGAGCATATCTCAAAAAGTAGAACAGTTAAAGTTGAAACGTCATTGCCAATAACTCTTACTCCCATATTTGCGCAGTAATTGCCCTTTTGAATGTTCATGCTGAAATTGTATCGAGTTTATAGTTTGACTACAATATGAGTTATCAAGACAACACGTCATAGGTATCGTGAATAAAGCTGAACTGCCCATCCCCTCCTTCAAAGCGGACAGCGGGTGGGGTATTTCAGGCACGACAGTAACAATTGTAGTTTGGTTTTAAGTATAAAATGCCTAACAGTACATGTTTTCAATTTAGTTCTATATGGATTGCATAACAGCTTAAAAATGTTTATAAACTTTTAATAAACGTTTACACCAAATCTAACTGTTACTTGTTGGATTTGATGTATCTTTTTTTCCTGACTTTACAGCTGAAGAACAATACACTGGCTATAACAGATGAAGATGTTGCTAAGACCTTTGAAACATTCAAAGAAAGTTTGACAGAAGAAATTAAAAAAATGCTCTTACACGAAAAGGATAAACTTGTAATGACCATGGATGAAGCTCTTAAGAACACGGGAAAACATATCACTGCAGAAATCATTAAAGCTGGAGACGAACAAATTGCAAGGATTAAAAGGACATGTGAAGACGATTCAGGCAGTAACAGCAAATGTTCAAGCAAGGAGTTGGACATGGACACACATTCAGGAACAACAGGCGATGACATTGCACCAGGCGCAACAATTGCGAGTCCATTTGCAAGAGGCAGTCCATTATTCAGTAGGTGTACTAAAGTTTAGTGGAATAAAAAAAATAGGATAAATAACGACATACTTCAACTCACGTGTTCTATGTAAAGGTGTAGTGCTTTTTATTATCCTATACTTTTTTTCACTTTTTATAGTACATACGATACAAGAAAACTCCCGTATAAAACATTGGCAGTGGTACAGATGTGACGTAAGCATACCATACCACGACTTAGAATGTCGTGGGAACATCTGAGGACATTCAGAAGCATTAATAAAAAGACAGGTTCAATAAAACACTTCTAAATTTGTAACCAAGTAGTTTGACTTTATATACCGATATACAATTTAAGTTTCTATATCTTACAGCAATTCAGGCGTGGTTAATCGAACAGTACCGGGCAATGTGTGTTGTGCCGGTGTCAATGCTGGATCCTGACATAGATGTACCTTTAGAACGGATCTACGTTCCCCCGTCCATCAAGTTACTTAAGAGAGGTAAGGAAGACAAATATGGCGGGAGTAAGATGGATAAGTCTTCAACGATGGAATCAGATGTGAGTTGCTACAAAGAGTTGCTGCATCGTGATGGGAGTCCGGTTAATACAATTTATATCCAAGGTGATCCGGGTTGTGGAAAAACTACGTTTTCAACAAAACTGGTTCTTGATTGGTGTAAAGCCCATTCGGAAAATATTGTCAGCACTACGAAAAATATCACGAGCAAGGAAACTACTAGCAAAGAGACGTCAAAACTAAGACATTGCAGCGATCTTGACACTTTGCGAGAGTACACATTTCTGTTTTTTGTGGCATTACGTGATTACAGTGGAACCATGTGTAACGTCAGTCAGATGGTCGAGGATGCCATAAAGAGCAACAAACTAGCTTGGGATGACTCTGTCTGGGAACATAAATGTCTTGTTCTGACGGACGCTGCAGACGAATGGTACCACCCCGAAATACATTTTCCTCCGCCATATGGCTCTGTTTGCAAGTGCCGTAAAGACCGGAGAATGCCACTGTATTTACAGCGAACAAACATTACCAACATTATAACCGCACGACCATGGAAACTTGCCAACCTTAGCATGAGCGATACTTTAACGTGTATGTTCGAAATTATCGGCGTTGCAAACTACACAACCTTGGCGGAAAATGTCATGAATGTTTTAGCTGAGAAGGACGGTATTTCTAAAAATGATCAACAATGCACACGTAATGATTTCTTTGACAAAATAAATGCACAAAGATTGCAAAAACTCATTACAGTACCAGCTGTTTGTGTGCAGTTAGTTCATCAGTTTTACGTTGGACGATTGATGGAAGGTTCACTGTGTTCTATATACATTAATATGCTAGATATGCACATAGCCAAGGGATTGCAAAAACTTCAAATTGAAGAATTTGACTCTTCAGAAATTTGTTGTGAGGAAATAACACAAACATTTGGAACAGAAACAACAGAGTATCTGCGGGGCAATTGGTCGCTGATTCGCTCTGCAAGTGCGCTTGCGTTTAACACACTAACACACTCTAGTAAAGAATCGTCGCTTGTCTTTGCGGAAAACACAATCACAAAGCACATGACGAAAACACAACTTGATTACTTACTTCAGACAGGGATTATCACAAAGAAAAAATCTTTGGCGCTAAGCTCGCGAAAGAATATTCCATACATGTTCGTACACAAAACAATTCAGGAGTTTCTAGCATCGTTGTATATTACAATGAATCAGACGGACATTGAAGACATCCTGAACGCCATACAGTCGGTGTATTGTGATGGTATATCTATACTGGACATTGATCAGTTATTTATTTTCACGTGTGGAATGTGTGCTCCAGCTGCTGAAAGAATGTCAAAGCACATCATGGATGTTTTAACACGTGACCTGGAGAGCAATTTACAGTCAAGTTCAGACCTGTCTAAATTAATGTATACTTCAGTTTGGTTAGCACAATGCATTGTATTAGGTGGCTTTATGGAAGGGGTGGCAAATAAGCAGCCGTGCTTACAACTGACATTCAGTCATGTAGACTTTGAAATTTTAGAAGAACAAGGAGATCGTCAGAAGAACAAGGAGATCGAGTACGAATATGCTTTTAATAAGTTAATAGATATGAACATATCAAACATCGTAAGCATTGATGCATTTCTTCTTAACTCATCTCAACCAGAATCATTATATCGTGTACAGGAAATGATTTGGCACTCAAGAGAATCATTGTCGTATCTGACGCTCCCTGGCGCGGGTCAATTTGACCTAAAGGGTCTCAAACTCAAGTACTTAGATTGTACAGGAGGGTCCGATATAAGTAATTTAGATTGCACCTATATGCTAGCGTGTGAGATATTTAATACAACACCATTATCAGAGGAATGCATCTTACAATCGATGTCCGTCACTGGTAGAAACGTAAGATATATAAAGCTCGTTGGTGTTAAAGCAATTGACCTTCTCTGTGCAGCTCTTCCAAACCTGACAAGTCTACACACGCTTATATTACGGCAAACAAAACTTGCGGATACACAGCTGTACAACCTTTCTGAATCGATCCGAAAGATAGTGTATGAAAACGTTGATGTTTCCGCTCAAGATGTAAAGTCGATGGTGGAATGGTCAAAGTCAAGGGACGCGTGTGTGTGTTGTGAATTGGAGCGTTACACTTCTTCCGACGTGACGGATATTTGTCACTGGATGAAACGGCAGGTCGGCATCGATATTACGCGGTGTGAATTCGAACATGTGGGAATCTCTATTTCCTGGAACAACGTTTTATCAAAGTGACAATAATCAAACATGTCCCAGATTCAAGACGAAAAGAACACCGTTCGTCAGAGAGCGATATATCACTCAGGGCTTTGACAAAATTGAAAATTAATATTCGATTCGTAATTCGTAATTGATTAAACTATGCCGAGTTATAAACGCGAACAAATTAATAATTTGGATTTGTTCTTTTCTTTTTTGTTAAATTTTGTGCCGACGTGTATTTCAGCAACTTAAATTTTTTAATGATTGTCACAAGCTTTAAAACCGCAAAAACTGCAAACAAGACCCTTTAATGTTAAGTTATGAGCTTTCGGTTTACGGTGTAATTATTATCATGAATTCATACAACTACATGATGTATATACTTATTGAAAAACCAGTGAACAGTGTACTGTTAACGAGTTCGTGATTGGTCTCTGGTGGTTTGTCTATCACGGAACACCAATTTATTCTATTTCACTTTTTATTCGAGAGTTTTTATACGCCACGGACATATGTTACTACAAATATTTTCTGTTCCAGTTTATAAGTAACCTATTTCATGTGACAATATTTCGTGCTGTTTAGTGCAGTATTTGCAATATATATTCATTATAAACTTCCCTTAGGATGTAAACGACTTGTTTATTTTATTATATTATATTAGTAATCATATATGAATGAAGTGAACGCACTATTAGTGACTATACACTTGGAGGCAATTCTAACTATAAACTGTTTAAATACAATTGTCTCAGAAACGGCAGATTCTATCAGTGTAAATATGAGGATAAATCTTGTAATATGTGGCGTATTCTGAGATAACTGGGCATAAATCTTGTGCGTAATCAGGGACGACAATTTCCGCTTTTATGGAATTTTTCGTTTAAATGAAGTCTCTGCTTAGCAAAAATCCAGTTTAGGCGGAAAGTGTCGTCCCTGATTAGCCTGTGCGGACTGCACAGGCTAATCTGGGATGACACTTTACGCACAAGCCTTTTGCCCAGTTTTCTCAGAACACGACACATATGTCAATAGTTTTATTTGCACGTGTAAACACATTTCAATTTTCAATAAATGCGCGTTTAGGAAATCACGTAAAGGACAGACCATGTTTGTTGGATTGTACAGATTGTTTAATTTAAAATGACATTTTTCAAATAAAACCTTTTTTATACGTCTCTTCACAGTTTGTGTTAAACTGTTTCAAAATAAGAATCATATCTGAGGCTTGCAATGCACATGGTTTGTGTTTTGATACATGGTAACGTATATAATTTCGCCAATGGCGTGTTTACGGTGGTGTCATTTTTTGGAAGACGTACAATTGTGGCCGACACTACGACTTTCGTTATTTGTACATGCAATGTTTATTGTGTTTTAGCTCACCTGAGCACAACATGCTCATGGTGAGCTATTGTGATCGCCTTTTGTCTGTCGTGCGTCGTCAACATTTATCTTGTGAACACTCTTGAGGCCACATTTATTGTCCAATCTTCACAAAACTTGGTCAGCACATGTGTCCCAATGTTATATTGGACAAGCTCAAAAATGGTTTTGGTTGGTTGAAAAACATGGCTGCCAGGGGGCATGGCAGTTTTCCTTATATGGCAAGAGTAAAACCTTGTGAACACTCTAGAGACAACATTTACTGTCTAATATTCATGAAACTTGGTCAGAACATGTGTCCAACGATATCTTGGACGAGTTCAAAAAATGGTTCCGGTTGGTTGGAAAACATGGCTGCCAGGGGGCGTGGCAGTTTTCCTTATATGGTTATAGTAAAACCTTGTGAACACTCTAGAGGCCACATTTATTGTCCAATCTTCACAATACTTGGTCAGAACATGTGTCCTAATGATATCTTGAGGGAGTTCGAAAATGGTTCCGGTTGGTTGAAAAACATGGCTGCAAGGGGGCATGGCAGTTTTGCTTATATGGTTATAGTAAAACCTCGTGAACACTCTAGAGGCCACATTTTTTTGTCCAATTTTCATGAAACTTGGTCAGAACATGACATTGTGTCCTTATGATATCTTGAACGAGTTTGAAAATGGTTCCGATTGGTTGAAAAACATGGCTGCCAGGGGCGTGGCAGTTTTCCTCATATGGCTATAGTAAAACCTTGTGAACACTCTAGATGCCACATTTTTTGTCCAATTTTCACAAAACTTGGTCAGAACATGTGTCGCAATGATATCTTGGACGAGTTCGAAAATGGTTCCGGTTGGTTGAAAAACATGGCTGCCATGGGGCGTGGCATTTTCCTTATATGGCTATAGTGAAACCTTGTTAATACTCTAGTCTTGTTCTTTTTACGACATTTGCGTTTCTTCTGAGTCTGCGCTGCTTTCCTAGCGCGTCCTTGATCCGACTATGATTTAATATTGCGGCCAACAATACATCGCACTGAAAAACCTTAGGACGTGGTTTAAATATAGCATTNCGTCAGTTAAAATAACGTCGCGGAGAATTTTACGACGTCGCTTTGCAAATACGTTAACAACTTATTTTATAAATGTTCATATCAATATCAATATTGAACGCATTAACAAAGTAGACATACCGCTGTAATCAGAAATCATTGAACTACTCGAAAAAGTATAAAACTCAAAATCGAATTTTTTTACCATAAGGTGTATTTTCTCACGTCGCTTCCCATATATTTGATACTTGATAGTGAAAAAAAATGATGTTAATTTTTGGTAATAATTTGATTATTTTTCATTCAAAATAATGTTTTTACTTATAAATATCAGAGCCACACGCTAACCTCCTGTGTCATCGAGCGCATTGTTCTGCCGAGGTATAAAACAAGATGGGACAAATGTCTCACAGGTCATGAAAAGTTGGGGACATTTTCTAAAATTGTGAGACACTGAGCAAAAGCAACAAATATGATCAAATAATGAATGTATATCATATGCTTATTTACCTCGACATCTGGTACCAATTCATCAGTGGTCTATAGAAGTTTCTCCAACTTTGTTAATGTCAGTTTTCAAAATATTTCAACAAATAAACTAGTCGAGCAGTAAACTTGGTTCATTTTAATTTTCAAACATTTCAACAAATTAACTAGTAAACTGTAACTTAATGTAACTTTATTTACACACTGGGTTGTTCTAGTTAAGTTTAATTGAAGATCTTTCTTTGCTTTGCAGATCTCCAGAATTTCAAAACCTCTACAAAGTCAAAATCTTTTATTTCACCACTTTCAAGTTTTATTGTCATCAAACTATCAACCCTTTCACCAGACAAGAACTTTAACATATTGCCGACTCAATAAATCAGCCTGTACAGCATCCTTGTGCTCCTTGCTGTCAGCATGTATCACAAGAGTAGTCGTCTTAAAATTTGTGTTTTTCGTTGTGAACACGCTATCTTTTTTTGTGTTTTATACATATAGAACATGTCATAAATTTGTTATCGCTATCGTACTCGAGCCAACTATGCTTCTTCAACCACGAGCTTTGGAATTTTCGTTCAACTTTTTTGGATTTAGTCAAATTAGTGTCAGTGTCATTTTTACCGTCCGGCAACGAAACGGGTGGGGAAGTTAAATTACTAGTAGTAGTAGTACTGCACTCATAACTTGTTAAAGCAGCAATCAAAGGATCAACGGCTTTTGCTTGGTTTTTATTTTGCAGGGAAAAATACGTCAACAATGCTCGAGCTTTCTTTTTCTTCGGAGACGAAGCAGACGCTTCCATTTTAACATTGCGAGCCAATACTCTTCAATGGAGAATAACCTCGAGCACCTTGTTAAATTGATTGGCTAAGATTGTAGCGCCGAATATGAATACACCAGAAGTATGATTCGTACACATTATGATTCGGAATATATTAATTTTCGCTCCCAAGTTTTTTCGCGTGTTTGACGATTCGTTCCCGGACTTTTTGTTTGCGACAAATCGCGTCTGGACGTATTTTTTAGCGACATTTGTAAAAAATATGCGAGATTATCGCAATTTCGCGGACTCGGCAGAACACTGGAGCTTCTCCTGATATCCATCATTTTGTTAACATTAAGAATGAGGCTCACTTAATGACGTCACAGGCATGCGCTCAGAGTATTTTTATTAACTGACATAACTTCACTTTAATCAAACACAGGGATTGAAACTAACATTTTACAATGGTTGCCCACATGGGAAACCATCTTTAATATTTCAGTTGCCCAGCTAAAGACTTAAGAGCACAGTATACCATGTACATGTCGTGTCATGTGTATCTAACACTTTCTTTAAATAAAATAATAGATAAATAAACAACAACATTGCTAACATGACCCACTCTCTGTGTATTATGTCTTATTAGGAGTCTGAATTGAATCATTTCCTAGGCCTAGATAAATGAATATTATTAAACTTATAAATTATTGATCCACAGTCGCCAATTTTTATTTAATGTTTAATTGCACTGAATTGTTTCAAGCTGAAAAAAGCTAGTTGCCCGGCCAGACTACCAACTTTTGAATTTGAGTTGCCCAGGCCTAAATCAACTTGCCCCTGGCTCACAGGCAACCACTTATTTCCATCCATGAAACAAAATGATGATAAAAAAATGCATAATTGCATTTCAAAATCTTACTTCAACTAAAATAATCCAAATTTATCTATATTCCATACATTTTATTGGTTCTCTTCATTAAATTTCCTCATAAATTGCAAAGTGAAGCAGACGACTGCACTACTGTCGTGGTAACACAGCAATTCAAAAGAATTACTTTAACATTATCTCGATTTTCAGAAAATGTTGCATGAAATCATGGTAGATTCTAACATTAGAGCAGTGCACGCACATTATGTCAGTTGATATACGCGTGTTCAGTGGGAATACTCCTGTTCTGATTGGAAGTTTATTTTATCAACTCTTTGAATCAAATGCTTCAAGTAAGTTTAGTTTGCCTTATGCTTATTATTGCAATCCAGTACTCTCCCTCTCCAGTGTGACCTTTCCCTACCAGGTAACCATGCGCGTAGTGAATGTTTTTGCGGGTTTGTATGGAACTATTGGCTTTGGGTGGTTAAACACGCTGTAAATAAACAATTTTGACATGGATTTAACGGGAATTAAATAAATCTTTGAAGGTTAATTGTTTATTATTGCATTGTTTGCATTATTAAAAAATTCTGTTACTCTTTTTCTTAACCGCTCGATACACGGTAACCGGAGGATATAATATGTTTCCATTTTAGGACAGGCGAGTAACTTTTTGGATAGAACAATCTAAGTTGAAGGGCACTAATCTGACTGGACAAGTGGATTGTTAAGTTAAGGTCGAGTCCTGGATTTATGCATGTATTTCTTAGAAGTGAATACTCTATGTGAAACAAAAAAAGCAAAAAATAAGATGTACTTAAAACGAAGATCATTTAGAAATGGTTACCTTAACAGCAACTACAGTTTGTTGATGTTTTACGACCTCATGATGTAGTACATTTCCTCTGTCTGTGTCAGCCATGTGTAGCTGGAATATACATGTTTATGACAAAGCAAGTTGTGCTTGCAGAGGTTTTTTTCTTGATTTGGGGAAAGGGCCTGGCCTTCCATTTTGAGGAAAAATTATTGGCAAAAATGAGAAAGGGTAAATGTTTTCCCAAAGTAAGCTTGAATTTTGGGGATAATTGCATCATTTTAAAGAATTTCTCCTGGGGGGAAGGAGCTTATATAAGGCTCTTTCTAAATAAGGAAATAAATCCCTGACTTGCCATGGAAAATGTCAAAACATACTGTCACAGAGTTATAAATATTTTATTATTATTATTTGATTTTGATTGAGTGAATTATAAATCAATTCAATATCTTTAAAACTAAATAATATGTGTATGATTTGTGTATTATGATTTAAATGACAATAATTTGATAATTTGACAATACATATGAATAATTACTGCTTTATTGTTATAAATATATGTATTTATGAATGTTCACTTTCAATGTACGACTTTGCCAATGAAGTCAAGAAATGACAACAGTGATCATATTGGTACATGTAAAGTATAAACAATGAGTTTATTCGTTTATGTAAATTAACTTTTGAATAATTGTGTTTTTCATATAGCTTTGTTTTGTTTTATTTGCAATTAACTTTTGAATAGTTGTGTTTTTCTTGTAGCTTTGCTTTGTTAATTTGCGGAGCAAATTGTTTGGGAGAGTGAGGATGTGTCACAGAGTTATAAATATTGTATTATTATTATTTGATTTTAGATTGAGTGCATTATAAATTCATACAATATCATAGTTACAGTTTTTAAGAGATTGAATTGATTTCTGTGAATATGTTTGAGTATGATTTCTTTGTCTACTGAATGGCAGTAGTAGGTTACTTGGAACAACATGTTTAGCTTGTAATTGATTACATTGTGTTAGTTACAGTCTTGGAAGTCTTTTCATGTTAAATGTACACTCAGGATGCAGACTATATGCTTATCAGCTCTAGCTATAAATATGACTGTGACTAAAGATTCTTAGACTAGATGCTAATTAATTACAGTCTTATAGAAGTATGGAAGTAAGGTACTGTATGATCAATGGATGAGAGATAGATATGATTGGTCAGTGAAATGTATGGGTGTGACTTGGTATTAGGGATCTGTATGATTGATGGATGAGAGATAGATATGATTGGTCAGTGAGATGTGTGGGTGTGACTTGGTATTAGGGATCTGTATGATTGATGGATGAGAGATAGATATGATTGGTCAGTGAGATGTGTGGGTGTGACTTGGTATTAGGGATCTGTATGATTGATGGATGAGAGATAGAGATGATTGGTCAGTGAGATGTGTGGGTGTGACTTGGAATTAGAGATCTGTATGATTGATGAATGAGAGATAGAGATGATTGGTCAGTGAGCTGTGTGGGTG